>JAUMHP010000057.1:13516755-13578760 GCA_032361065.1 Enteromius trimaculatus
AGAGAGAGAGAGAGAGGATTAATTGCATCCAAAATAAATGTTTTTGTTTATATAATACTGTATATGTGTGTGTTGTATATATTAATTATGTATATAAAAGACACATATAAAAACAAGTTGAAAATATTTACATGTATGTGTATACATTAAAATTCTTATAAATTATATAATTTATAAATATATTTAATATATAAATGGGTGTGTATTTAAATGTACATAATAAATTTACAGTATATACAATACACACATATGTAAACAAAAAATAATTTTGGAAGCAGCACTTATATATTGTTACTCTACTTATATTGAATTATACTGAATTTAATTATTTGTAAATATATATATTGAACGTGTGTGTGTGTGTGTGTGTGTGTGTATGTGAACATTTTAGACAGACAGACAGATAGATCGAAATACAAGGTAAAGATTTCAGCAGGCTGTTGACAATAATCAATGAGTACTAATAGACCGGAAAGGGCCATATCATAACGCTTCAATGGGATTTCATTCACACTGATAGGTCTAATAAGAGCTGTGATCCGTTACACAGTGCAGAGCGCCAACAAAAACAGAGCTGGGTGAGAGTGCTCAGAAACACACGTAGCTCAGCTGGACAAAGCAAATCCAAACAAACCTCTCGGCTTCAGCACTCGTCGCAGCGAGCCGCCAGCACAGCAATCAGCCCCCGCTGCACCGCCACTGCCCTGTGTCCTCTTAACTCTGCTTCCTCAGTGATTTTTCATCTGCCTCGTTGGACCGTTTTATTCATTGTTTCCCAGATGTAGTGATTGATGTTCTACTCTCTTAATCTGTGTGAATGATAAGAGCCGGGGTGCGGAGACAGAGTGTGCGTGACACGGGCCGTGCAGCCGGGGCCGGTGTTGACTGTTCGCTCCCTCAGACTCATTTACATTTCAATCTCAGCCTCATGAATGCAAAGACTCCGGCCCAAAATTAATAACGCCACAAGTTGGAGGTGGGCACCACCAGGAGAGTGACAGAGAGCGCGATCGAGAGAGAGGGAGAAAATGAAGGAGGTCCTCCTATCTAGCTTCTTTTGTTCTTTACCAAAAGTGCCCCTTTCTTTTTATTTCCCCTCTCTATCTTTTCTTCAAGTCTCCAATGAATGGCATTACAGACAAAGGCATATCTGGAGTGACACAAATTTATTTCGGTTGCACCGCTATAGTATATTGTCATAGAACCAGGGGCGATTTGTCTGGGGACAATTTAGTTTCCATAAAGGATTTAAATGGTTTCTGTGGAGATAGTAGGGAGAAATTTAATTTGTTTCTCATTTACTACAGCAGGTATGAAAAGGAGAAAAATTGGATGGCTGATGGGCTAAAAATTGGTCCTGTCCCTCTGCTGTATCCCCTAAAGGATTGAAACCTTGCATCATATAGATTGAGTTCGACCCCCCCGCCGCCCCCAACCCAAGCTGCCACACGTCGCCCCCCCCGCCACCACCACCCCGCCTCAAGCCCTCTCCGAGTGGTAACCTTAAACCAACTTAAAAAGTAACCTTTGGGGTGGCTGCCAATCACTCCAAAAACAACGTTTCCATCGATCTGCCTGTCCCTGTGATTTATGGCTTCATTTTACAGTAATTGAGAATTAGAGGGAAGATTAGCAAGCCTCAACACTTCGCCTTGATATGCTCTCTGAGCGCTGTAATTTGTCACGTTGGGATGTCGGACACTCTCTTACTCACAAAGGGGGGTTCCCTGCTAATTGAATTTCCCGATAAGCCTGGAATTAATTTGACACCAGTGAAATCTGAATACAGCCCTCATGCCTCCCCTTCGTGACGGGCTGGAGCCCTGTCGCTCGCGCACACGTACGTACGGGCAAACGCTATTGATCCAAATCACTTTGAGTTGAAGCCAACTGAAGTATGGAATCGCTAAATCTTATTTACACTCATATTGGAGGAGTTCATCCGCAGCTATCCCGAGCAGATAAAGAATATTATCTTTCATTTTGTTTGACTCCGCCAAGATGAATTTTTGGCTATTTCCTTCTGAGGGCAAACAAAGCAAATGCCTGGAGTCAACAGTCACGATTGAATTACCTGCCAACTTTAGAGGTCTATTGTCTGGGTAATTTGTCGTCTAAGTGGCAAAATGAAAGCACTCTCCACCGCTTCCTGAGCGCCCGCTGTGATGTCATTCATAGCTGGAGAGTCGACTCGAAATTTGTTGACGCTACACTTTCTACAAAACAGGCCTGCGTTCATTTACTTTTCCCTGAGATGAACATTATACATGCATGATATGCAAACAGCTTTTTTCAGATGATCTTTGCCTGTTCAAAAAAAAAAAAGCCAAACGTGCCAACATGTACAGTGATGATCATTGCATTTATGTTATATAGGCGTTTTATTAAAACCTAGATACAGTTTTCTGAATTCTTTGATGAATAGAATAAAATTTGCTTGAAATCTTAACATTTAGCCATTTCTTGACCCCAAATCATACATTCTAAATGTGAAATATACTATTATCTTCTTAACATTCTGACAACTAGCCCTTTGTTCGTTTAAAAAAAGTGCAAATGCCACTGATGTGTACAGTTATGACCATTACATGCGAAAAAAAAGCAAACAACTGCTTTGTTTTGGTGATCAGCACTGTTTTTTTTTACATGAATGTCATGCTAGTTGTGCCAAACATACTGTACTTACAGTGAAATTGTTTAAATGACTTCTGATGCTTTCCTCATACACAACAGCATTAAAAGGAACATGATTTCATCTTGCTTGAGCACCATTGTGCATAAGCGCTATTTTCAGTGGGCTCTGTTAGCGCTGGAGCTCTTTAGCAGGCTAAGAGATGCATTTATCTGCTTAATGAACTTTGGGCTCTAACTTAATCCCACTAATGCCTGTGTGAGTCAATTAGCAGCAGTGCATGTGCTGCGCTATTTATGAACCGAAGCGGAGCCTTGTTCTGCTCATCACAGCGCTGTTCTACAAGAACCTCTGCGCTAATCTCCTCACGGCTGCTTCTGTGTAAACATGAGGCTCCCTTACAGCCAGACAAGACTCTGACGTTATCAGATACACAGTGTCACTGAGCCCTCAACAAGTCCTTAGTGTGTCACACAGATAAATATAGCAGAGTAAAAGGGCATCGCACCTTCATTTTGTCCCAGCGGCGGCACTTTGCCTTGAGAAAACCGCTGAAAATTAAAATGAATAAATAAATAAATTTGATTAATTAAGCTCAATGTTGTGTAAATGGTTATCACTGCAGGATAAAAACAGTTGGGAAGCAAAAATATACTGGAAATCAATGGCATGGAAAATAATTGGCTACATAATTAATAAATTAAACAAAAATGTATATTGAATTTTTGTTTTAATGGTCAGACAGCATGGACCGCATCAGATTCATAAACAAACGGCTCTCAAGAGCTGGTTCTTTTAATGATTCTGTCAAAATGGTTCATCTTAAGGTTTCTCACTCACTCACTGAATCAATCGTTACACAATTACCATCGGACTGGCCAACTAAAATATAGCAAATGATTTTGCATACGTTATAAAAGAAGCTTCTTATGTTCACCAAAGCTGCATTTATTTGATAAAAGATATGGTAAAAATACAGTAATATTGTTAAATAATATAAATTTTCTAGTATATTAAAAAAGTAAATTATTCCAGTAATGCAAAGCTGAATTTTCAGCAGTCATCATTTCAGTCTTCAGTGTCACATGATCACTCAGAAATCATTTTAATATGTGACCCTGGACCACAAAACCAGTCATAGTACCACAGGAATATTTATAGCAATAGCCAAAAATACTATTATTTCAATATGGGTCAAAACTATTGATTTTTCTGTAATGCTAAAAACGATTAGGATATTAAGTCAAGTTCGTGCTCCATGAAGATATTTAGTCAATTTCCTATTGTAAAAAAAAAAAATATCAAAACCAAATTTGATTAGTAATTAATCGCCACTTAATTTGGACAACTTTAAATGTGATTTTCTCAATATTTTGGTCTTTCTGCACCCTCAGACTCCAGAGTTTCGAAATATTGTAACAAATTAAATGGAAAGCATGTTTATTCAGGTTTCAGATGATGTATAAATCTCAATTTCAAAAAATGAACCCTTATGACGCGTTTTGTGGTCCAGGGTCACAAATGATGATTTGGTGCTTAAGAAACATTTCTAATTATGAACAATGTTAAAAAGAGCTGTGTTGGGGTTTTTTTGTTTGTATTTATACGGTATAAGCAAAATTAGAAGCAGAAACACGATTTCTATGCGCGCTCATGTTGTAATCACACCAGAGTAAATCAGAGCATAATAAACGGCGTCTCCTGCAAGGTCTTGTTGAAGATGCTGGCACATGCGCTTGACATGGTCTTTTAACCTGTTCAAAATGAGATGGGCAAGACATGTGTCTGAACACCCAACAGGTTCCAGAGGTGCATGTATCTGTCGGAGCCCTCATTTCCCATTCAGAGCAAGGTGCTCAGCCTGGGCCACACAGGGGCCTGGAGAGAGAGAGAGAGAGAGAGGAGGAGCGAGGGAGAGATGAAGGATGGAACGAACGGGGGAAGGAGAGGAGGGGGATAACTGAGAGGCTGATAGAGACAGGCTGACAGGCTCGAATGGCCCATCAATAGATCCAACACACTGGTAATTTGGAGCACATTTAACATACATCAGTTGAGTGGGCGCGGGCTGTATGTGTCTTGTCGGGGACTCAGAGTAAATAACAGTTAAATCTGGTGTCACTGCTGACCTCTATGACCTTGAGAGCAGATGTGGCTCCCTGCACAGATGGGAGAGCAACAGCACGCCGGGTGAACAGGACACAGACCATTGCATTTAACAACTTGAGGACATCATTACCACCTCACACACTCTCTTTCTCAATCTTCCTCATACACACACACACTTGGATACCTCAACGTTCCACATCAGTGGTTCTCAACGCTTTAGTTTCAGGACCAAGATTTTACAATGGACATCAAATGACAGAATACAAACTGTTTATCGCAGGCAAATAAACAAAACAAAAAAAACCTGTAAAAATTAAACATTAATATTACTAATAGCTTTTAGTATTACCACATATACATAAAACTACATAAAAATATTGGATGTCTTAGTAGTCAAAACATATTAAAAGTGTTTCTCATCTTCTTTTAACAAGTTATTTTGGTAAAAAAAACGCATGATTTTACACGTAATTGCATAAATCAGCACTATTTTCTGACCAATCAAAACAGCTGAAAACTGTTCTATATGAAACACCTACACTACTATTCTTTGAAAGAAATGAACACTGTTATTGAGCAAAAATGTTTTAAATTGATCAAAAGTCAAAGTAAAAACACTCATAACACAACAACAAAACAAAAGTTAAAATAAATGCTGTTCTTTCGAACGTACTATTCTTTAAAGACGTTTTTGAGGGTGATAATAAAACTTACCTTTACTATCACATGAATAAATTACATTTTAAAACAGGAAAGTTGTTTTAAATTAATGTTTCATTAAATAAATGCAGCCTGGTATTTTCTTTTTACTTCACAAAAGTACATTAAAAGTTGTGTAATTTTTTGTAAACATTATATACGTTCATGCACTTACACACATACATGCACTTAATTTCCAGTAATATTGCATGGATATTATTTGAATTGAACATGATGCCATCACTTCTTTTAATTGAAACAGAGTGTTTCCTGTTGTCCTTTTGTACTATTACACACAATTTCTACTATTTAATCTGGTAAAGTTGCTTTGACACAATCTGTATTGTTAAAAGTGCTATATTAAAAAAGGTGACAATGTCATGCAACAGTAAGACATCTGTTGTTTTTCCCTAACATTTTACATAAACATTTTGAATTGGCCAGGACATCATTCTAAAGAAGAATTTTGTTCTTAAATTGCTTGAATGGCTAAATCAGAGTAGGAAGAACTGCCAAAAAAAGTAACAAATGTAAGCATCAAAAATATTCATTTTATTCTTTCATTGAAAATTTCCCACTTTCCTTTGGTAAAAAGGCCGGACCGGGGAAACGCCCGGAGTCTGCCTCGGTGACACATCCAGAAGAAAGCTGAGCTAAACTACATGTCATGGAAAGGGAAAACAAATGATCTGTGTGCTTTGAAAACTCAGCATAGCACCACAGGGCAAGTCACTGAGCATCCCCGTGCACAAGACAGGCTGGGTACATATATGAAGCACAGCACCTGAGGCTAACCAGTTACTATGCCACTCACTCACCTCTACAAAGGACTCAAGCACACCAGAAGCTCTCATGTGTCATGTCACATTTAGATATGGAGTATACAGTAAAGACTTTGTCAAGTTGCTTTTAAAGGGCATGGAACAGGTTGCATTTTACCCCAAAACCTATAGTAAACATGTCTGCTTTGTTTAGATGCAATGGGGGTTTTTAATCCAACAAATGATTGTTATGTTATTATTATTTTTTTTCCCTCCACAAGACGCACCTTTGGAAACCAAATCAGAAACCCTGCAATCCAAAAGAAAGGATTCATATTCATTTTATATGCATAAAGGTAAGCAATGCTAATTTAAATATAAATAAAACTTACTGTTTTATTCTGAGGATCACAGAAAGCATGCATAGAGAAGCTAAATTACGCTGTTTTTGGTTCAAGAAACATATAAAAGACTTTTGAACAATCCTGCACATGGCTCACATCTCAATTTTACTGGAGGAAGAGTGTTTATAATCTCCCTTAGTACATTTGGCCTGACAAACCAAAAGATGTTCATCTCAGTGATCTTTTCCTCAAACTATTGAACTCCTTTTGCAGGCCTCTTGCCCCTAACTCAATTAAAGCAAATTAGACACACTGGATTCTGCATAACCTAACTATATTATATTGATATAATTTAGCCTCAGTTCCTTGTTTTAAGTGTGTGTGGCTCCCTAATAAAAATTGTCAGTTAAAATGAATATACAGCTTGTGTAATTAAATTTAATTGGATCGTGTCACTTTTAATCAGTATCGTTTTTGGATCCTTGTTGAGTGTTGCTGCTCTAATGCTGCCTCTGGTTTGTTCATTGCTTTATTGCAAGCTGTGCTCTCAACCCATCTGAAACTAAACGCATCTAGACCTGATTTGAGCTCAAAGCCTTTGAACCTTAAACGCAAGCACAAGGAATCAGGCTAATTTAGTGCTGGTTTATTTATTTAGAAATGCTGCGCAAGAGCTTTTTTTCCCCTCCAACTGCAGAAAAAGTTCTGTTAGTATTCATTAGGCCTTCATTCTCGGACGGGTCTCTGTGATTCATGTATCGTATTGATCTGATCGTAGGTTAATTATGAACCAGAAACATTACAAATATGGATCTTGAGCGCAAATACTTTGATATTAAAGTCACAAAACAAATGTAAATATTTTACTAATGAGATTTAACATTTAGCCAAAAACTGAACCAGCATTTTTTTTTTGCTTGCAGAATGCTCTCAATTGCTATTCAACAGCATTATGAAATATGAAAAATCAGGCTAGCATTAAAATATATATACATATATATATATATATATATATATATAAACACCAGGTCAATGAGCATTGTTAGTTTTAATCTGAACTGCAGCAACTTTCCTTAAAGTCTGCATGTAATGAAAATCTATTTCCTAAATGCCTTTTATTAATATTACTGAAAACGTTTCATATATTTATACATTTAACGTTACTGTTAAAATGTCTTCTCTTCAGTGACATATGCCAGACCCCACTCTTTTCTTACTATAAACTGTAAGCGTGCGTTCAGATCTGCCACTATCCAATCAATTTCTTGTTCACAGTCATAATTTTGTGTGAATAAAAAAAAGTCATAATAAACCTAATAATTGTGTGCTTTTTTATTTTGCTTTTTTTCTACGTTTTTAGACCATAAGCTACACAACATGCTAACATCAGACCTTATTAAAAATCAAATGAGAATGCAATTCCCATGGTGCTGCCTAAGACTACAGGCCACTTGCTAGATTTGAAAACAGAGCTCATTTTTTTTAACTGCTTGCGTGTTGTTTACAAAGTAAAACAGCTAAATTGCATGGCTAGGAAAAGCGTGGCAGCACAGATGGCTTTGGTGCCACAGCATATCGGCGCATTGGATTGAACGTGCAGCCCATTACCTTGAGCGCAGGGAAATCTTTATTCACCATTTCCAGGGCTGCTAAAGTACATTCCCCTTCAATCCATTAAAGTCTTCCATTCCAGTCTCCTCATCACGCCAGCCGCTTAATTTGACAATGACAAAGAGCTACTTGCTGATTTTAAATTTCATAATTTTAATCTGTCAAGTCTGACATTTAATTAGTGGCTTCCTAACCTGTGTCTGCCTCGCTTGTGAAGGGCACCGTTGTTCCCCCGCACCACACAATCTCGCCTGCGCAAGTGGATTAATATATATGTACATTACCAGCTGCTACAAAGACAATACACAGAAAGGGGGCTATTAGTTCTTAATCTAGACAGATGAGGTTAATAATACTTTTAAAGAGCGGCTCCATTAAGGACTGACTGATTAAGACCTGTGCTGGCTCCTTTATGAGCTGCTGATTGGGACCTGGGCTGAAGCTTTTTGTTCTGTGCCTGGCTGTCTCAAGCAAATCCTTTTTTCTGTTAGCAGTGACAATAAGCCCTGACCTAATGAGAATCCGGACAGGCCCCTCTGGGTTTATCTCTGAAACTGGCCGCTACCAACAGCATAGTAACACAAAAGTGATTTGAATATATCTTAAAGGAACAGTTTCCTTTTTAGGGAGCTGAGCTTAAAAGAATAGTTAACCCAAAAATTAAAAATCTGTTATTAATTACTCACCCTCGAGTTGTTACAAATCTGTAAGACCTATGTTCATCTTTTGAAAAATCTGAGAGTTTTCTGCCCCTGAATAGACAGCAGCAAAACTACCACTTTCATGGCCCAGAAAGTTAGTTAGGACAGGATTAAAATAGTCAATGTCACATCAGTGGTATGAGAATACTTCTGCACTGTGTTATTACTCTGCTTTGTTTGTAGGCAGAGGAATGCACACACATGACATGGGTATGTCGTGAACGCACAGTGAAGACTGTAACTGGAGAGAATAAATTGTTGATTAAGTCTTCTGAAGATGAATGAATGTCTTACGGGTTTGGAATGACATAAGGTTGAGTAATTAATGACTGAATTTTCATTTTTTGGTGACCTATCCCTTTAAGAACCCCTAGGAACTCATTCAATGAAAACACCTGACTCAAAATAATGATTCATTCAGGAATCTACCTCTTACTAATCTGATGGACATGCCTAGGGTTTCAGTAAATAACAGCTTCAGACAACTCATGGAATAATGTCTGCAAGTAGCTAAATGAAACATTTGATATATTTAATAAAGGTTGTGTTGAATCCGAAAGTAATAAGACTTCCAGTTTATAGACGTCGTCATCTTTGATATTACTTCGGTCACTGGTAAATAACACGGGCTTGACTCCCGGTGCACGTTCATACAGACAGAAATCTAAACACAACTGAACGCTGCTGTGTGAACGAGACATTTCGAGACTCACGCCGGTAAAGAAAATTTGAACTATTTGAACTAAAAAGTACAGAATTCCATGATTCATGTAAATGAACTTAATAATAAATAATAATAATAATAATAAATAATAACTTTAGTAATACCTTTTAACTCGTACTGTAACTGTCAATGTGAGGATTGTCCTTTTGTAGTTTGAATGGTTTAAGCTCACAATCACATAAATTGGATTAACTCTAACCCTAACCCTAACTAGTACAATTCTTCTTGAATTTTTTTTCTATTGAATAACAAGTCACACAGGTTGGAAGTCGCATAAGGGAATAAATTATGACAGAATTTCTATTTTTGTTTAAAACATCCTTTAGAAACATGAACGCTGACACGACAAGGAGTGCAATCACAGAATGGATCATATTTTACATGGCTGCTGCTGTCATATGCCTAAATGTGAAATGTATCCCATTTGCTGCCACCACTCACTTAAGTAAAAGGGTCTAGCTTGCTTTTACCCTCCAGTATCTTTCTCTCCGAGCTGGTAGCAAGGGCAGTTCTCTCTCCTCTTCCATCTCAAGCAGCCTGAAAGGTGTTATTGATTTACAAATCAATAAGTAATGAGACAGGATGGGGGGCACATGGACGGGAGACAGACAAGTTTGAGGGGAGTGTCAAGTGCGCTGGCGGGACAGGTACGTATCTGTGCCTGTGGGCAGCCTGTTAATGAGTGCCCAAGTGCTACCCTCTGCTCTCAGCCAAAAGGCATCATGGTGCAACAGACCATCTTGTTCTTTAGAGGAAAAAAAATGAAAAAAAAAAAAGGGGGGGGGGGAGGGGGTTATCACTTTAAGGGGCACTTGTACTAACTGTACAAATCAAATGTGTCAAAACAAACAATAACAAAACCCAGGCTATTAGAGGGTGCAAAACGTTATTATGATTAATGTGAGTTATCCACAATGTTGATATTCAAATGACCACAATCACTCTGGCTGTAGAAAACCTGGAAATCCACTCATCATATCTCACATATTAAACAGCTCATATACATCCACAGTTCTTTCAAATCCCACAATTTCCAACAGATATGCATTGAAAATATCACTCGTGGCCCACTAGTGGTCTTTGAAATACAGCTCCAGGCCATCAGAAAGACAATGCAAGACAAATCTTGTTAACTTGTCAACAACACACTGACAAATTCTGTTCAACTGCCTTTGAAAATGCTTAATAATTAATAGTATGCTCAAATCATAACACGATAAAAATGGCAAATAGTGAATATGGCCAAGGATTATACAATCATAGCTAGATACATATAGGTCTTTCTAACATCTGATCTGGAGACAATTTTTTTTTAATTCTAATTTTCTAATTTTAATAACTCAAAACAATGTTTAGCTCTTTCCCATATAAAGCATTATTTGCAATTATTCAGAAATGTAATGACCCATTTTTTAAAAACATACCAGGGTTTTAAACTATATTGTGAAAAAGTGGGAAAATGTTTGGACAAATATTAAATAATAATTTCATATAAATAATTTCATATTTAATGTAATGATGTTATTAATCATTATTATAAAGTACATATCAAATAATCCATATATAGTCTGACTGCGTGGAATACACTATCAATATCTTTCAGTTAAGGTTAAACATCTATCTTACTAAAAAAATAAATATATTTGTATGTTACATACCATATTAATAAAGCACCAAGTGTATATTTGAATTCAATATTATAAATGTGTTTCTGATGATGCAGTTATATTTTTCCTTCCATAACATACATCGTTCTTTTTTTTTCATTTTTAAACAAAAATCCATATTTTTCCATTTATAGCATAAAACAAGCAGGACGGCCCAGCATTTGTTAATTTTAGCAAGGCCCTCTTTCCTTTGTGTGATTTACAGCTTCTCTGCTCTGACTCACTGACCTATCCTTCCAATGCAAGAACACCAAGTATCTTAAAGCTACAGGGAAGACAAAAAGAGAAAAGGGCTTCAGTGCTGGAACAAAGCATAGTTAAACAAGAAAAAGAGTCAATGTTCTCCACATGTGCTGGCAGATTGAGTGCTCAGTGGATGAAAGCATGTGAGTGTTCATAAAAATAGATAACAGGTTAAAAAAGTAAGAGGGGAAAAAAAAAAAACATACCACCTGCTTAAAGGCAGTAAATCACATGGCAGTCTAATTGATAATTGATAACGGGCTAATTTCCTGCAGAGGGGAACTGTAACTCACTCTAGCTCCCTGTAGCCATAATCGACTTCCCAGTCACATCAAGAGCCACGGACTCCCACTGCATCCTATCGCGCCTTATTCGCATGACGAGCAGGTCTAGGAAAGTTTTTTTGTTCTTCCCAAGATAAATGCGCATGTGGATATCTGAAACACATTGATGTGCCAGGGTCGTTGCAGCATGTGCGGCAAAATTAAGTGGCGTGATTGCTGCCGTATTGTTCGACTTTGCCTTCCCAAACGAATTCCTGTAATCTACAACTCATCGTACAAACACGCCGCACCCCGTTGTTAATTACAGGGTCTATTATCAATTAATTTGCATGATTAAAACGTATAACGGATGATTACCCTCGCACCCCTCTGCCTCAGTTGCAACGGGATATCGGGTCTTGATGTTGTCGGAGTTAAAGACATGAAAAGAATAGCACATCAAAAGCAGAGGAGGGCATTCGTGAGGGATTTGCAGGTGTGGATCGTGCTGCGTTGGGGATCACCGGTCCTATAATTCTTCGCATCAGAACCTGGCTGTGCTCACCAGGCCCCTGCTCTGTCACACACACCTCTCATTAGACGAGCCGGACTGACGCTGGGGGCCCTAATTAGGGCCTGATCTGAAACATACTCATCCTCCTTCTCATGCACAGCAACATTCTTCACTGAAAAAGAGCCAGACTAGAAGAAACGCAGACAGAAGAAGGAGTAAGGATAAGGGAGCTATTAAAAAGCGAAGACATACAGTAACATCTAGTTACGAGTTAGGCTACATTGCTTTCTTAAATTGGGAAATGACTCCTCAGGTCCATTTTGTGTTAGCGCAGTGGATGGATAATAAATAAATCACAAATAAACTAAAGAATGCGTTAAATGAGCATTGTTAGATGATGGGCTTCTTCTTCGAAAATCACGGGCAATGACAACAAGCGCAAATAATCTATTTAAGTCTAGAAGAAAATGCACCTCTGCATTATATGAAATGAACATGCTTTTCAAATGTTGCCAAAAATGTCAGGAAAAACTTTTTTGCAAAGCAAATATATATATATATATAAATCATACTAATAATACATAATAGATTAGTTCTCAGCCCTCACAATTGGAATTTGTTGCTGCTATAATGCAATATTCATCATGCATATTCAAATGTCCAGACAATGCACCTTCCTTGCTTTACACATTAATATTCTAATATGCAGACAATCTCTTTAATGTGCCTAGGAACAGAGGGAACAATACTCATTTATATTCATTATTTTCAAATAAAGAGGAAATTTCAGAAAGAAAAAAAAAAAAAAATCATCTGCGAAAATATGTAAACACTCATAAGGACATTACTGAATTGAAGATTTAACTTTTTTAACTAGTCTAAATGTGTTCTTCATGGTGCATAAATTCACTTTGTTGAAAGATAATATTTACTTTATTGCAGAGGCCCTTTATCATTGTGATGCGAGCCTGTGCTTTTATTAGGTACGGGTCAATAAATGCCTTTGGTACAGAATTTCTGAGAGCGGCACTCATTCTGTTGTGCATTACATTTCCTATTTTTGGCATTGCATCAATATCAGACAAAATAAAGGGCAAGCGTTTTGCTTAAAGTTTTAAATATCTTTTTTATTGAAGGTAATAAAAAATTAAAGAAAGTAAACAAAAACATTAGGAAACTAGCACAAACATTTTATAGATTAGAATGCAAGTCTATGATTTATGTTCACATGAGCACGAGCGCGCACACACACACGTACACAAACTCCTGTCACCTATTTCACAATTGGCTGTGTGTGTGTGTGTGCGTGCGTGTGTGCTTATTTAGGGGCGTGGAGTTCACACCCCTTCCCCAGACTCTCTGATTGAATCTGGGACTCCCCGCAGGATTATTAGGATTCTAATTCAATCTGAATTTCAGGAACTTGTTTGCTTGGTTACCTGTCATGTGGCATCAGCTTGTCATATTAGTGCTGATCGTTCCCTGAACCTAATCTACTTTAAACAATTTCATTGGATGGTGGTCTATAAATCATTTCATAATGGGCCTGACATACCCAGGCTTAGGTAAGTAAACAAATCAGGTTTGTTTTATGTTAGGCAGCAATGAACTTGGCTTATCAACTTCATATTGATTCACACACACCACAAGGTCAGAATTTCTCTAGACCCTCATTAATGTAAGTAGGGATCAGCACTTAACAATTTAAATATTTTCAAATGCATGGAATCCAATTTTATCAAGTGGCACATCTTCCTTTGGGCCTGCTTTTGTAACAGAGAAAACAAAGAGATTGAAAAAAAAAAAAGAACTGCTTGCACACATAAAAAAAGCACTGAACTTGCATTAAAAAAAAACTAATTTCAGACACTTGATTTAAATCTAATAATGTTTACTTTTTATATCTACTCTATAAAATGCTTTAATGCAACTTTGAATGTGTTTGGGGTTTCGTTTTCATATAAAAGCGAGTCAACATCAAATCTTTTTTTAAATCGTTTCACACTTGCCAGACCAGAAGAAAATGTGTTTTGTTTTGCTGTACAAACACGTGCAAAACACATGCTTATTCATTCGCTCCCTCAGATTTGCGAGAAGGCAAGGCTTGCGCGTAAAAAGCCAAATATCATTAAAGTCATTTAGATAATTTCACCTCCAATCGTTAAAGATTCATCATGGCGTTAGGGTTATTTACTCTATTAAATGTGAATGAAGGAAACAGCTTTTACAGGATGAGGGAAAAAACAGTTCCAATGAAGACTTCTCTATCAATGGCTAGTATTATTAACATGAAGAAATTGAGTGAAATTAAGGCCAGCTCGAATGGATCCAACATTCAGAAGAATTACAAAAACAGGTCTATCATCACCCATCGGTATCACACATCATATTTTTGTCAGGTGAAGGCAGCCCAGACCTCTAGTGCACTTTAACAGAGTTGCTGTATACTGCATTTTGGCTGTTGTGCAGAAGGATTTAAATCCCACTCTTATTGCAAAAATAATAAAACAAACTTCCATACTTTTATTTGTAAGTTTTGTGCTTCCATTGCCTTGCTGCCACAAATCAACAACAACAACCCAAGAATCAAGAGAATGTGTCAGAACTTGAAGATGTTAACCGGTTCAAAGTAGTGCCATGGGATCTTTTCGCACCAATATATCTCTAATGCAAGCAATTTCCTGGAGCTTTGAGCCAAGAGGCTGGATTTGGCTCTAGTCAGCGCTACTTCTGAATGAATTTTACATTTGCCAATAAAGAACAAATTAAACTGATCTCAGCCAGCAGGTAAGGCGTGTGTTTGAGAAGTATCCTTACTCATTCGGGACACTTAACCTTACAATCCCACCCTGACATCCTACACAATCCATGCACATGCTTATACACATGTAAAGCACACACAAAACACAGATGGGTGAGCTCACGTACAATGAATTATGCCTGTTGTTAGTGGTATTTCTGTACATAATATTTAGTTCTTTTGCCAATTTAGGCACAGACATACCTTCTATAAAATAAATGATAAATAAAAATCACTACTCATTTGATAGAACAGGTCATGCAGCAGACTACCAAAATTGTATATATTATATTGCTGTGATGTATGCCAAAATTTAATAATGTATAGAAGGCACTAAATTTAAAGTGCCCCTATTATGTCTTTTCAAATATGATCTTTCATGCAGTGTGTCATGTAGCTGTATGTGAACATAAACTATCAAAAAAATAAATTGGCAGACCAATCATAAAGGACTGCGCCATCTGACCAATCACAGCAGTGAGGGCTCACGGGAAGGCGGGGTTTAGACAAACTGATTCGTTTACGAATCATTTAGAAATGGGGTAAAATTGTATTATTTTTGGAGAAAACTAAAAGTGTTTTTTGACCCTGCATACATGTAAACCTGTTTTAAGAGACTCATAAAACAATATTCGCAACCTTTAAAAAGGAATAATAGGGGCACGTTAAGAGAAAGGCTACAGAGTCATTTAAAAAGTATGTTCTTGATATGAACGTGTGTAGTATGAATACAATTTAGACAAAATAATGCCATGTGGCCACTGACTGTCACCTATTATATGACATCAACTGCATTACTTCAATGGGATTCACAAATCCTCTTCAATGGTGGCCTCATGGTATATTAAAGTGTCCTTTAGATGCACACTTCAGAACTAAACAATAAAAACTTTTAAAACACTGGCAGTGATAGAAGCCTGAATTAAAGGAATAGTTCACCCTAAAATACAAACTTTTGAAGAATGTTGGTAACAGGACAGTAATGTTTTAAATCTCAAATGATCCGCTTTTGCATTTTTGAAGCAAGCAAGCAAGAATTTTCAGTTTCAGGCCCTAAAAAGCTGAGAGCGCACTGAGATATGTATAAACTGCATACAAATATTTTAAGCTTTTTTCACCACATACAGTATAATGCAAACGCTTGGTAAAAAAACAGTTGCAAGGCTACAAATGTTTAGTGAATTTGCCCAAGACAAAATCACCGCTGTTGGCCTGTAATCCTAAATCATTATAAACAAGATGGATTGTGTGCGTGTAATAAGTTATTTTGAACACGCATAATCATAAATGCATAAATTATGCTCTTGTGCCACACAGCTCTGAATTAAATGACAATAATTTTCAGCAGCTCTGTTCCATAAAAAGAGGTGGCACAGTAAAAAAAAAAAAAAGAATGTCAAACCCTTTCTTCTATTTTTCCTGGAAAAAAAACAAGCTGTGTTCTTGGCGCCTTGTTCACACCCAAATCACTGCTGGCGTACAGAGGGTAATCTGCTCAATTATAGTGCCTGTTGTGCTACGTCTGGTAGGCCTCCTTTAATTTTTTTCCTCAACGTGTTCGCTGTTGACAATACGAGGTAAACAACGATGGCGAGGATGAGGGGAGTCTCAGGAGGCAAGGGGGAAAGCCACATCCGAGAGGATACGCACAGATACTCCTGCAAACCACTGCCTTTATGCCTCTAACTGACAGCAATTACTGAACCGCTCTGATAACTAAGAACAGGAATAAACCAGGCCAAGACACTCCAAACAGCAACTGTTTACATTTCACCTCTCCTTCAGAACCACATCAGTCAAATCACAAGCATTTCAGATAGGTGTTTACCGATCATCTTGCCACAAAACCACATTAGATATCAGCGAGGCGTTTACAAATGCAGCTGCTTGACTGCGGACTGACGTGCGGTGACTTTACTGTCAGAGGAAAATGAAGCGATTTATTTTCAGTTGCTACAATGAAGCCGTATTTCAGAGATGGAACACTTCCTGTCACACATTTTTCTGAAGCCAAAGGTTTATGTGATGGAAGCGAGTAGCGCCATTGTAGAGGAAGGTCTCATTCACAGAAGGAGAGTTCATATGCCAAGTCAAAATATTTTACTTAAGTTATAAAATAAATGGGTTACATAATTCTGTGTCAAAGGCTTAGTTCTCCCAAAAATCTTTATTCTGTCATTAATTACTCACCCTCATTTCGTTCCAAACCCATAAGAACTTCGCTCAACTTCGGAACACAAATTAAGATATTTTGGATGACATCAGAGAGCCACCTGACCCTCCATAGACAGCAACACAACTGAAATTATAAATTAAGAACTATTCAGTCACAAATCAAGAGAGCTGCTGCAGTCATCGATCTCTGTTCATGGTAGAGAATGACATGTATACCACTAGGAGTGACATTCATGCAAACCACCAAAAAACATTTTTTTGGGAGACTGAATGAGTTAACTACAAAAAAAACCCACAAAAAAAACTATGATTAATCGTGACTAAATATATTAAACAACTGACAGGCAATTGTTTTGATGAGAGAAAGCCAGCTTGTGCGGAAAAAGTGAAAAGAGCAAAAGACGTCTGCTCAATGACAGCTCCATTTTAGACAACATAAAGAAACATGAAGTCAGCCAGAGGACTATTTGGTTCCCCCCCTCCCCACTCCGTCCAACCATCCCCGAAACGTCCATCTCCTGTCCCCACGTTTGGAGTGGTCAATGAGTGGATCATGAGGGGGCAATGCAATCAGAGCCTGAGCCAGATTAGTCTCTGTCTCAGGACATATTCCTCTCTCTGCAGCTGACAGGAGGCATCAAACCTAACTTGTGTAGAAAGTGACTCTAATTGTCATTTCAGTGGACAAGAATCTGCTACCATTCCAGAGATGCTCTTGAAATTTAGTGAGCTACTTCATCATATGGATGGTGCCAGGCAAGGGGACCTTATTGGAAGGGACTTTTATGCTAAGATGGACTTCTTAAATTGGCAGGGCTCGTCACGCTGTACTTATCATGCATACCGAAGTAGGAAAGCTTTTTAGTCTAAGGCCAAACAACATTACCTGACAGGTGGATTTTAGAAATGCCTTGAGATCTATCTTACCTGCCTGGTCTTCTTAGTATATACACAGATGACCAGTCTCCAAAGGAAGAACGTTCTCGAAAGGCTCAATAACATTAATGTGTTGTGTGGAGCGTGTCATTTCCTCGAGTGAATATTCCTTTGCTTATATATATAAATTATTATTTAATATTAAAAATAAATTATTTAGTAGACAAACTATATAATTTAATTAATTTAACAAAATCAATCAACAAATATGTATATATAATCTTACACAATACATTACAAATAATTCAAAATATGTATAAAAAAAACAAACAAATAAATGCATTTACAAATGCATATTACGCCATTTTTAGGGCAAAACTATTTTTAGAGCAATGACATACAGTTTATATA
Organism: Enteromius trimaculatus; assembly: GCA_032361065.1. NCBI lineage: Eukaryota > Metazoa > Chordata > Actinopteri > Cypriniformes > Cyprinidae > Enteromius > Enteromius trimaculatus. The sequence continues at coordinate 13,535,286 of JAUMHP010000057.1, forward strand.
TATATATATATATATATATATATATATATATATTACACAAAACCATTTTAAAATAAGATTTAGGTTTCAATGAATCAATGTTTTTTGCAATTACTATTATTTTTTTAAATAAAATACATATATAACAACAACAACAATAATAATAATGATAATAATAAATTGTGATATGTTTGTTGTTGTTGCTATTGTTATTGTTTTAAATATTATTAAATATTATTATTATTATAATTGTTATTATTACATAGAGTATGATGCAAGGATAATAAAATATATTTGCAGTTTCTTTACTCTGAATATTATAGAGGTATGTATTGTAGTGATGTACTGTATATAAAATAACAGTACACATTAAAATATACAGATGGTATACTATATTGTACGCCTGCCCTGTAAATATAGGTGGTCTTTATATTTATAATGACAGATTTAAAGGGCAGGCAGCTTGGCACAGAGAACAGTCCAGCAAATGAAGTATAACCCATATGGACATATGGACATGAACTGCCAGTGATGTGGCCCCTTCAACCATTTAGATCATCAAAAAGAGGAATTTTCTTTCTCAACTGCCCCCCAAAGGTGAAATCACAAGGCTTTGTCAGAATAGAGTTTGAATTCAATCGGTAAGTGCCTGTGGGACTTTAAACGGTTGTGGAGAGAAAAAAAAAGAAGGAAAGTTAAGCTGTCCTGTTGAATTGATTGAGCATTCATGAAACTAAAGCAAGTGCAGAGGGAGAAATGATTTCCAGATAACTGATGCAAGTTTAAAAGACTTGTACTTTATAACCCAGGTACCTCCATTGTGCCCAAAGGCTAAATTTAGCCATTCGACAGCAAAGATTATATAAACAGACCAAAACAGCCTGGTTACAAACTTTCTTCAAAATATCTCCCTTTGTGTTTTGCAGAACAAACAAATTAGACAGATTTGAGGGTGAACTTTTCATTTTTGGGTGAACTATTCCTTCAACACCATTTGCGTGGGATAGAAACTGACACACATAAGATGTGCATTTTAATGGGGTGTATTTTATGTTTTCCATTAAAGGCTACTATGACTGTCTGGGATTTAAAAGCTCTTAAAATCCAGATCAACGTCTGCTCACTATCAACTTCAGCCCAATATTGAAAGTTGCTTTTTACGTAACAAACCAATCCCGAAGAAGGCTTGTTCAAAACTCACGAGAAAAGATCAATAAAAAGTTAACTATCATGGTGCACTAGCCAAAAAAGAATTCCACTCAATTCTTTTCATATGAGGTCTTCCTAGTTGAAAAAGAGAGTCAGATGTCTGTTATTGTGCTTTTTTACGGCAGTGGGCCCCTTCTAAAATCATAACACAACACAGCTCTCCACACAAAGATCAGACCAGTCTCTACAAGACCATTAAGCGCTTTGACATATGCCACCAAAACATGCAAAATACTGACAACAAACGAGCCCAGTCATTTCTGGCAGCCGCAGAAACTTACATAAGGCTAAAACCTCCTCTGATTCACTTTTTAATCATTCGCAATTAGTTTCGTTCTAATAGGATCCACAATTAAGGTCCCCCTCTGCATAATTCATGCCACCCTGGCACTGGTGTCAGAAATCAAATGCAACAAATTAAAAATAACAAGTTTGAGACGGTGTGATTCAATTAAAAGGCAAGGAAACATTGGGTCCTGCATAATTGAGGGGCAGCATGGCAAGGCACATGTCAAGCTTGTCAGCTTTAGTGGCACTATTGGATTTGGCCTGCCACCGCCACTTAAATCAGCGCCGTAAAAATTGCAGCGAACATTGATTTCTTATTTTTATCTGTAGGAGTGTACGATGAGAGGACAGACCCGAAATAACAATCGGGTTTAGGGTTGCTGCTGGAGCCAACGGGGCTCCCCGAGGTTCATCCGTAAGCGGTTCACATAAATTAAAACAAATCCGACTTATATTGATGACTCGTATTGATTCAGAACTATTATGTGTATTGCTATTTAAATGCCCCTTTTCCGTCTGACATCCACGAGGGGAAATTTCTCCTTTGTGGTCTGCGTTGAGCTCCGGCAAACCTCGGCTGCTTTGACTTTCATGAAAGATCCCGAGAAAATCCTCTCATGTATTAATGATGGAGAGGGGGGAGTTATGATCCTACGGCGCGCTCGTAATGGGCGTTATTAAAATAGATTCAAACGCTCTTGTCTGTGGTAGCTGTGGAGCTCTCCTTCGTGTTTTTGTCCCACGGTGGAGTTCATCAATGCAAAGCTTGCGAGCTCCAGCTGGAAGAGGGAAAGTTTTGAAGTGCTGCAGCTGCGAGTACGAGCTGGATATAAATTTGGGGTCACGAGCCATCCAGGGGTGACAGCAACGGTCACATCTGGATTTTTCACATGGCGCTTGAAGAACCAAAGGCTGAACGAAAGTGAAATGTATTGTTCGCCAACACAAGGGTTTGCAGTCCAGAGGTCCATTATAGTAATCATCAAAATGACTAATATTATTATTCAATTAGTATCATCTTCGCTTTCCACAGGCTTTGTTGTGTTTGACAAAAAGGGTAAGATCTGCCCTACATATGTGTGTGCAATATTTATAAAGCATCTGCCTGCAATGGATTCGAAATATGTGATCCCCCATGTGTGTTCCTGAATGGGGCTCAATATATGTGTATGTATGCGTTTCATTGTAGGGATGCACGCAACTTCTCACCAATAATAAGAATAAGTATAAAGTATAACTATTTTCATGCTATGGATATTAACCAATAAATTGTCAATATTGAAATTCCATAAGAGTTTTTAAAAACATAAAATAATTATATATAAGCAGAGTAGAAAGTTAATGAAGTCAAATCGATTAATCAGATACTAAATAAAAGTCTTTATATATGTGTAATATATGTGTGTGTGTATTATGTATATTTATATGAATATAGAAATATACACACATACATACATACACGTGTGTGTGTGTGTGTGTATATATGATTTACTGTATATTATCTATAAATATATATTTCTATTACATATGTATAAATATACACAGTACTCCCATATAACATGTATGTACTGTGAATATTTACACATCAAAACATGCATATTTATAGGTTTAATTGATTGTGATTGACCACAATCAAAATAATTTGTTTACATAATGTCGGCAAAATTATTTTGACAATGATTAAATCGCAGTCAATCAATTTGACAGCACTATTTTAAATGCTACAATTTAATCTTCAAAGCATTGTAAAGTTCAGAATTTTTTTTCTGACACTGATATTCAATTCATGCTTTTATAGATGGGATAAGTGATTGAGAGAAAACTGTATAAAGGACATACAAAATGTAAGTGCACAATAAAATATCCAAGACTGATTAAATGTCAAAAAAAAAAAAAATTTAAAAACACCCCCAAAAATGATCAAATTTAAGAAAACAAAATTTTCAATTGCAAAATTAAATTCTGAAATATACAGCAGAAATATCTTGGTAAAATATAAAACATGCATTATAAAACATAACAAATTAAATACTGATCTATAACAATAAATTACAAATATGAAATGCTGATGTATTATAAAAAATAAAATTAAAAAAATCAACAAATGATACATTATCAACATACCATGCATCTCTATTTAACCCTCTGGGGTTTGTTTTCTCTGTTTATTCTGTTTTCAGTGTCATGTAGAACAGCCCTGTATGCAAATAAATGGACCGGAGAATTCCATCCAACAGTCCATCCCTACACACTAAAAATAAATCATTTAAACAAACTGACTAAACAGGAGTTGTACGTTGCTTGACTACAAAGTGCACCTCACTGCTTGCACATACAATCAGGATACACACGGTTTAAAAACCCAAGACTGCCAGAGTCAATAGGAGAAAGTGACCCCTAGAGGCGAGCGTTTCTCCTGTGCTGATTTCAACCAACCTTGTTTATCCTCTATTGTTGGAAAGTCTCTCTCTCCTTTTTATGTCTTCAGACGTTCAGTCAACACGGCTTTAAAAATGAATAAGTATGCACAGAGATAAAGAGATCTCTGGCATTTGAGGCCCCTGTTGTGTGACTGCACTTTTGTAAGGATTAGGTTTAATTAGCTAATTAGCATGACAGTTCTTAGCGGAACAAGGCGCTCACAATATGCTAACATTTGCTAGCTGTCACGACGGTAGCATTCACTTTTTCATCTTACAGCTCATTGTGTTGCATGTTTGCCGATTTTTCATGGCTTCACATCAGAACAAAGGCAATTTCAAAGCAAATGTTTCAGGGTTTATTTTTTATTAGCTTTATTTTGCATTATTTACCCAGCTTATAACAAAGCATAGAGTACATACAAGCACTGCTTACTAATAAACTAGCATTAAAGGTGCAACTAAAACTAGCAAACAAGACCAGTCTGGAACTGGGAGCCATTCTGGGTTCATTTTAGAGAATTAATTGTTATTTTAGCGGGGAAATATTTTGCCACTTATCAAACATAACACAGACTTTTTTTTTTTGTATATTGGATATAGTCAGACCACAGAAATTTAAACGTGGTCACACTTTATCAGCAAAAAGTGTGTGAGAATAACCATATTTCACATGCTGTATTGCTTATGAAACACTTGCGTAACAATCAAAGTTTTGACGAAAAACATCTGGGTGACAGAATAACTTTCCTTATGAAAGACGGAAACAGCCACTCTTTCTAAATTAAGTACTGCAGGGTTTATTAAATTTTACAGCCAAAAGAACATTATGAAATAAACTGAAAGCTGATTTCACAGGGTCTTGTTAAAAAAGGCTGATGCGAGATTGACAGGATCTTGTACGGTTTAAGACAATCTGCTATGAAGAGAAGATGAAGCAAAGTCGCATAAATGTAGACAGATCTGAACATCTTTACCCTGTCCTGCTCTGACATGAATGTTATGAGACAAATATTTGCGGTGAATACTGATGACTTGGTACGGTTGTCAGACCACGGAGTCCTTCAAACTTCGTTTGGTTCGCAAACTGGATTACGGGTTTGATACGGAATTACAAGCAGCAGCAGGAAAAGGAAGCAGAAGGAAATCTATTACACAAAAAAATAAAAGACAGATTCTGAGATTTATTTCTTAAGAAAGGCCAATATTAGTCTCAAAACAAGATTTTTTATTTTTTTTATTTTTTTATTTTCCCAGTGTTTTGCGTTTGATCGAGATGATGCAATAACGGTCCAAGTCACCGTCCTTGATCCAAGTACTATGTCTCAAACTCTGCACCTCACAGCCACTGTGTGCTTACAAGTTCACGCATGCGAATTAGCGAGAACCGTCCCAGCAAAACGTGTTTGTAAACGATCAAACGGATCCACACTTTGCTTTTCGCTGTCAGTAATTCCTAACTGACTAATTACAAACGACTGAGCTGCAATAGCTCCCCGAAGCGTCGTACCCGCTTCTTCTGCGAATGGCTAATTGTAGCCAGACACGGTAACCTTGAAGTGGCCTGTGTCCTTGCAGTAACCCTTGGCCCTCTTTCCTTCTAGCTGCTTTCCCGCACCATATGGGAATTTTTTTTCAAGCTGATTGCTCGAATCTGATTAAGGAAAGCTATGTAGCTGCCATTTATTGGTATTCTTGTGAACTAGCAAACAGCTGCCTTGCAAAGGTTCCCATTTAGGACGTTTTCTGCCTGTTCTAATTCCAGCATGTCCATTAGCCTCACTCAGATAACAACGATCGGGCACGGCGTGCCAGGGCTGGCCCCTAAATCAAAAACACTGGCGCTGGGACAAGTCTTTCTTGGAGGGTCCAAAAACCGCCACGGTCACTTAACTGCAGAGTGGCACTTAAAACGGTTGGGAACTTGGAGAAAAAAGCATCAGTGTGGCGGAACACACCGAAGCAAACTTTCATGCGATAAGCTTTGCTATTTTTTCCTTGTTACACATTAATACCGTTAGTTAAGTTCTGCAATAGCTGGAGTTGGCCCGAGGTGCTCTTCACAAGTGGGGAATTAAAGCATTTAGCCATCTCTAGACACTTAGCGCCAAGTGGGATAAATGAGCCTTATGGCCCGCCTGTTATCTAATCTCCTTTGCATTTCCTTTCAAGATCATGAAAGCGGAATCTAATCGTGGCCTGATTGTGTTTGTTTGCAGAAATTCTCATTTTGGCCCCACGTTCTGCCAGTGACCTGGCTGGTCAGCGAGATCGCTCCCAGCGCTTGTAGAACGGCAGGCGCTGGAGCTGAAAGCAATGCCTCAAATTAAGACGAATAAATAAGAACGCGAGAACAGAGCAGGGCTGACTAAACAATGCCTCAGACCAGGGCTGCACGCACTGCTATGTGCTGGAAAAATAACAAGAGCAAAACAGGAAGAGAGATTCCTTTTCACACACATGCAACGGGATCAGAACTGCACAGGCCTGCAGTGTATGGCCCAAATTAATGAGCAATTAGCAAACTCAATATGAACAACAATTCATGCTGTTCATTACTCAGTAAGATAAATAAGATAAAGAGAAACAAGAGAAAGAGGTAAAAAAGGTCACATTTCTTCTTTATTACTTTTTTGCATGGGTAAAATATCTAAAGGTTAATATACTTTACTATTAAACAGACATATTCTAATATGTTTTTGTATAACAAGTTTACTACATTAAAAAAATATATTAGGTAAATTATTCTTATATTACAACATTTCAATACTACTAGCAATCCCTTTGACTTTAAAATAGGCTGAAATGCATCATATTTCTGCCTTACATACGTCTGTCAGTTCAGGACAACACATCCACTTAGCAAAATAAAGAGTACACCATAGTGAAAATAATCTTAAAATATTAAACAAGGTAGTATAATAGAGAGAACTAGCTAAAATCAAAATAAGCTTCTGGTTAGAATAACAACCTAAAAACTCTTTTTTCTTGTTCTATTTTATGTATTTCAAAGTAAAATGGCAAAACAATTTTAACAAAGAATTCTGACATTAAATTGATGAACTATCATCAAGTGAAAATAATCTATCACGACCTGTCTTGGTTGTAAATCAAACTTTTGCAAAACAACTGAATGAAGACTTTAAAATTCAAGTCTTTGAAATAATATCATGTAATAATGAAATAATAACTGAAAAGACAACTGTTCCGATATATTAATTATTAAAAATTTGTAATAAATATTTAATAGATTTAACATGCAGTTTTGAGGCTGAAACTAGATAGCTGACACTCTCCAAAATCAGTCATATGTTTGACTGAGGGCTGGGTGATCTACACTTCATAACTTCACACAGCTCCATAAACTGAGGGTACATGAGGAGAAACTGACAACTCTGACATGAGCGAATGTAGTAAGACAGGTGTCAATTCATCCGCAGATCAAGACCACTGACATTAGTCAGAGGGCAATCCCTAAAATTCTCTTTATTTGATGGTGCAATAGCCAGATGAAGGTCAGAGTTTACGCTCAGTTATCTGTCAACTTAGGTTACGTGAGTCTTTGTCAGCTGATGTGCTGAAATCGACTCTTTGATGGACAGGTGACATTTCTCCTCTTATTAAAGTTTAATGAACTAAAACCTGTGCATTAACTCAGTATATGAGGTCGACGGGGAATATAAATCACAGTGACAAAGAAAGACAAAAAGTAAAAATAAATAAATAAGATGAAACAAAATGACAAGAAGGCTGTTCAGTAGTTTTAACATCTGATTTTTCTGTAACAACCCAAAGTGGGCCAAAAAACTTCACACAGAAAATATGAGATTCAAAATTGAACTTAAACTGCAAAAAAAAAAAAAATAATAAAATAAACTTTTAGGTTTATACTGTATATATATATATATATATATATATATATAAAGAAAAACAGCCTGCCAGGAGAGTATTTCATTTTGCAACACAGCTGTAATTTGCAGAAAAATGATAGTATGCATGGTTTAAACGTCTGTTTTCTTGAGAGCACACTATTAGACTAGACTTTACATTAGAATTCTTAGTGTACTGTATGTATCAGTTAACCCCTCAAGTGTTTAACGCTTCACATTAGTTAGATCAATAATATTGAACATACTACTTTAATCCCTCATTCAAAAACCATGAGGCTGAATTACAGATTAATGAAACTATAATGAGACTATACAAGACGGCCATAATCAGTAAAAAGTACAGCTACTGTAGAGCACTGTGATCATCAAGATGCAACATCATAAGATACTCTGGACTGTTTGCCTGACAAACAAGCTTTACTTATACATCTGACGGGCTTCTGCTAGACCACGGTAGGCCCTGGCAGGAGCCAGCTTGTCCGGCCTTCATGTGTTCCTCCCTGGGGATAAAGAATCAACCTATGTAGACAGCCACACAAAGGCCAGAGCTCCATCAGCAGGTGGCTCCATGCAGATAGGCCTGTTAAGGAGGCTTTTTGCAGCAAGCTGAGGCTGTCCTTAGGGGCTCGGGCCAAGCTGGCTGCCTACGGAGAGCAGGGCATGGGGGGCCGCTAATAGCACCTCCTTTCAGCGGCAGGATGGATTACAATAGCCCCTCTCTGGGCTGAAGCAAACACCTATCACAACAATGGGGTCACAGCAGGCAGATGTCTGTGGTGTTGTTTGACCCTTAGCGTTCCCGTCCCTCATTCATTCTGTCTCACTCACGTATACAGAGTCAAAAATGCAAGCATGTTTCCAGAAAACGAAAACTAAAATTTAAAAAAAAAAAAAAAAAAAAGTCAGTACTCCATTGATATGGAGGTGCATTTAAGATATTTTCACTACCAAAAAATGTTAAGAATTACAATTTTTTATGTCTCTGAAAGAACTCTCTTATCTTCACCAAAGCTGCATTTATTTGCTAAAAAAAATAAAATATTGCAAAATAGGAAAATGTTATTATTCATTTAATATTAATAGAAAACTATGATTTAAACACAATTTATGCTTGTAATACTTGCAATAACTAATATTGGTTCTTATTGTTGTGGAAAAGTATTTGTTGCTTAATATTTTTGTAGAAACTATTTTTTATGATTCATCACTGAATAAAAAGCTCAAAAGAACAATTTATTTAATTAGTATCATCATTATAAATCATTATAAATCTTACAAAAACTTCTGGCACTTTTAAATAATTTAATGCATCTTTGCTGAATATATATATTTTTTTCTTTTTTAGTTTTTATATTATAGTGCACCACAGTTCACAAAAAAAACTGACGGCACACCATCAGCGAATTAAAATAATTCTGAAAGATGATGTGACATTGAAGACTGGAGTAATGGCTGAAATGATTTAAAAAATTTGCTTTGCAATCAAGAAATAAATAACATTAGAACTGTTTTTACCATGTTTTAATAAAATAAATTCAGCCTTAGTGAGCATAAGAGACCTCTCTCAAAAACATTTTAAAAATCGTAATTATTCCAAACTTTTGACCGGTAGTGTATACAATTCGGGGACGGACGAAATTACATGCCATTTAGATGAAAGGCTATTTGAAAATGAAGCCTAATGAGACCGATCCTTTCCTTTCACCCCCAAAAACATGCTCACTAATTATCAAATTAAAGAAAGCTTCTTTCTCGCTCAGGAGAAAACTTTCCTCTCATAAATGGAGCAATGTATCTGGAAGCCAAACTCCGGACTTGGTCTGGCAAAGTTGTGGCAGCCGTTTAGAAAGTGATGGGGGTATTAATCATGTATGAAGTCAGGCCCACTTCTGCTCCCTCTGGGGCTAGGTCTGGCTGCTGCACTCCAGCTCCATCCAGAGCAGCAGCGGGCAACACAGGAAGTGCAGAGAACTAAGCAGACCTCAGCAGGACTTCCTTTCTCAGCTCCACTGAGAATCAAAGTGCTCAGCAATATTTCACCTGACACACAACAAGTTGAGCAGAGCCAACCACCTACTATATCATTAGAAGAATAAAATCAAGTTACACTCAAAATGTCACTTATATAGGTGTTTAACATCCAGGGATAAACTTTCCAATCTGAAAGGACCGTAGCTAATTAAAGTTAGATGGCTTATTTGATGAGAATGAAAATACATGAACAGAATTAACAAATTATATTTCAGTTTTTAAATAAAAGCTCAAAAAGAGAAAAAAAGAAAAAAGTCCTGCCCAACTAATTCAGTTTCGATATTTTCATTTTGTGGGATATAACCAATTAATGGTCTATTTAAAAAATGCTACACTATTTTACATTACATGTAAATAAAACACTAAAAACCAAAATCAATCATTTCAGCAAGGATAGAATAGTTTTCTACATTTGAATATCCTATTTCAGTATTTTAATTTTAAGGCTGCTAACCAATTAATGGGACGGTTTTAAAATTCTACTCTATTTTGTTTTAATTAATTACAATTTAAACACAAAAAAATTAAATCTCCCTCTTTTCAATATACTGTTTGAAAATTTTCATTTTATGGCTGATAACCACTGACTGGCTGATTTTTTAAAAATCAGCTTTTATTTTGTATATAAACCAAGACTAACTATGAATAAAACTTAATTAAAAAAAATAATTTAGACACCAAAACAATATAATATAGGCCTATGTGTAACAGACATTTGTGCTTGCTAAAGATTACATTATGTTATAAAAATGTTAGTGTTTTTAAAAATGATCTACAAGCAAGTGCTAGAAGATGGCAATCTAAATAAAAAATGGTGTAAATGAACATGCACAAATAAATATCCAATATCGACTGAGTTATATTTAAAACAATATTTAAAACAATAACTGATACACTTTCAATGTATAGTGACTCCACTTGAAAAAAAACAAAACAAAACAACCAATTGAAAAAAAGAACACACTTCTATCCCTCACAGCCTCTTTGTGATTGACATCAAATTATATTACATGTATGCAGACTAAGGCCCAAATTAATATCCTAAGACATTCAAAAATGGATAACGCATCATCGTTCTCTTTGCCTCCTACATTATTATTCTGAACTAAATGCACAATGAAACTGCTTTAAGGAACTGCAGACCTAAAATCATTTGCTACAACTCCACCAGCTATTATTATTCTTATTATTGCTGTTAGTGTTACTCTGACACATTCTGAAAATTACCTCGGATACAGCAGCAAAACAAACCCCAAACATAAAGCCGGATCTCACATCCAGATGCAGCATCGCTGTGCCCCTCACAGAACCTAAAACGCAATGACTTCAGGAACTATGCTTGGCTAATCAAGCACGGTCTGCATGAACTGAGCTGCATGCCAACAGTTTTGATCACAGCCTTAACATAATCACAGAAGCTACTGCCTGGGCTGCATTTGCTAATATTATGTGTAGTATTTAGGGCCGCTCTCTCACCCCGCTCCAGTTGAACCACAGCTGCACCTACTGGTAAAGCGCAGGCAAAGCCCCCCATGCAGCTCGACTGGGAAAACACAGATGAAAGCAGTCTACCACGGCCTGACTATCCAAGTAACACAACCAATTGGCGAACTATTTCGGACTGATCTACATCAAGTTCATAAAAAAAAAAATTTAAAAAGCCTGCGTGTTTATTTACAGTCCACCTTTCACTTGAACACGTCAAGCTTTCATCTCTGACCAAAGCAGTGGAGATGTCAGGCTTTTTTTTTTTTTTTTAAGAACTCCAGCTCATTTCATCTTCACCTCGACCGCGGCTGCATCTTCCATTGCCGGCGGTCCTACACTGTTCCGAGATCAGAGGTTAAAGACAGGTTATTTTCACACTCCCACACCACCCCCTCCATAATTCAGAGGAGCGTAGCAATTTTACAGGTGCAGGATGTCTCTGAAACGACTTAACTGCCTGAGCCCGGGCCGATGGGGGCAGAGAAAATAGGAGCTTAATTGTCCCCTGGCACTTCTGAGAGACTACCCAAATGGCACTTTGTTATTGTATCCTTTTCTCCCACAGCTCTACTCCGCGTACTATTTTCTTAGTCCTAATGGGAGCGGGTCACATAGTGCAGCACTCTGTCCAGAGAAGGTAACTCTGTCTGTCACCGACTTTCATATGGCGGAGAAGAGTAGAAGTTTGAAAAGCAGCCTGACACCTTTGACGTGGGCAGCGGTAATGGGAGCTGATGCCCACTTGTCAGCCGAATGACACGATAAGTGGTGTTGTCACAGATCAGGTGGGGAGTTTTATGCGAAACGATGCCTTCCATTTACTTGTCGATGACCTTCCGAAGTTCTCTGCCTGCCATGGCCGACTAGATTAAATTTAATATCTCTATGTGGGCTTTTTATCACCTTGGAATTATTCGCTTTTCTCACCTCTTTATCACCTCAAAAAGTTCAGGCCTCGTGATGAGCTGAAACTTTTATGGAACTGTAAGCGGCCATTAACAAATGCGCTGCGAACAGCGGCGTTTCAAGTGAATGCAAAAAACATGCAAATACAAAGAAGTGGTTGCTTCGCGTGAGCGTTAGGAAGTAAACAAGCCAAGTCGGGGGTCTTATTGGTATGCGATGGAAAGAGTGGCAGCGCTGGCCTTGGAAAAGCTTGGAACTTGACTGTGTAAGTTTGCACAACAGTGCAAAGAATTAAGGGAATTTTGTGTTGTTTGGTGGTGCATTTTATGCCAATTAAAAAATTCAAAAATATAATCATGTAGCATCACGTCCTTAGCGTGAGAGGAATATTCTTACATCTCCTTGTTCTGTTCAACTGGATTCCACTCATGCAAACGTTGCCAGTTTATTTTTTAGCATCAGGCGAGCACCTTCACAAATGGGTAAACAAACGTAATTGCACGTCTGTTGACACTGCTCTAGCACACACATACGTTTACCAAACCGAGTTAAACCAGGGAAAATATGAAGTCGTCAAATAAAATTAACCCTGTGTGGTTAGACGGATACTCTGCCAAATGAAGCCGGATCCTTTCTGTTTACCAAACATTACAATTACCTCCCGATTCGGCGGGATAGCCATGATGTATTACTTCCCCCATTGAAAATGATTCAACTATCCATCAAATATAGACCTGTTTGAAGTTGGTAAACTGCAAATTTTAGCTCGGTTTAATAAGTCAAAACTCCTCAACATGACAGTCTTTAAAAATAGAATAAATGCCGTATGACTTTTGAATCACAGGGATGTTATAACTAGGGTTGCACCAAAATGTAAATCTGTGAGGTGACTTTTCTCTTATTGTGACCTGATATATGACTGAAATCAAAAACTTTTTGCATTTTGTCTAAATAAATAAACTCTAAAAATAATTTGAAGTGAAATTAGGCATCATAACAATATAGTTATTAATTCTGGGATTTGCTACATATTACATTTAACATTAGTAATAAATTATTTATGTAGCTGTGACAATTAGGAGATAATCTATATGCGAAAATAGGATAAATTAGCATGAAGACTATCCAATATCGACAAAAAAACAATAAAACTGACAAAAATCTTATCAGCCAATAAACAATATAGTACTAATATATTGTGCATCCCAGTCAAGATATTTATGTGTGACAAAATATTAACAGCATGTGACTTAAAAAAAAATAAACCATTGTAAACAGCGTATGACATGAAACACAATTTATATCTCCTTCCAGAATTTAATTGATCAATTTTCACCCCGTCCTTTTACTATTGTGAATTACAAGTGCTCAACAAAAAGCAGTCATCGTAAATTTCTGGACTCCACTCCCCAGAAGTGACAGAAACACTTGAATAATGATGTCATTATTCAAGTTATGAGTCATTCGGAGTGATTTACATAAAGGGTTCACACCAGCCGAACAGATGAAGGGCTAAACTTAGCGTGAGAGTCACGGTCGCGCAATGTAAGCTGACACTAACAGAGCCCTCACGTCTGCTTTGGCCGCTAAGGATCTTGTTGGTGGGACTTTGATGAGGTCAGAATCAGCCACCTTTCACTAGATGTGCAAGTTATTCCGTTTTGAGCATGGCGACTGGGAAAACAATTGCTCATGACTGATTTTCCCTTCTACCCCTATAATCAACCCCATGTGGACAGCGTGCCTTTCAACAAGCAGCAAATCTCCATGCGTCCTACTCTCAAGCTGATTAAAGCACCAGCCCTCACCTGCTCTTCATTACTGCGGACAGGAAAAGCTAAAGTGAAATAAGTTAGCACCTGTATGTTCCAATTCGGCATGTTTTCTGCGTGTATATATAACTTTTGAGTGTATTGAGCTGACAGTCTTATAAATGATGGGGTTAGAGGCTGTTTGTGCCTGGGTTCTTGGAGGCTGTGCCCTGGGACTCAACTGTGAGTGAGGGAGGGGAGACCTGAGCTGGAAATAGAACAGATACTTCCTGTGTAGCTGGGCCACAAGGATGAATTATGGGCCAAGAAGGAAACAGGTTATTTGTAACACGGAAAGAATAGGCAATACATTCAAAATAATAAAATAACGGCTAAGCTCTACTGTTTGCTAAATACTCACTACACTTAAGTCTAAATAGTGGCTTAATCTAATTGTGCTAAAAATAGATTGGATAATAAAGTTACAGGGCTCTATATTGGCGGAACTGCAGGGTAAGAAGATGTACGATGCAACAACAGCGTTTGCGCTGCATTCAGGTGACCGATCCGAGTTTCGAATGGAGGCCATTAACACGCACGGCTCTGAGCAACATTTAACCAATTTGGCAAATTATCTTCAGGGCTGTTTTATAAGTTGTCCTCATTATATGCTAGGGCAGAGAGAGTCAAAGTGTGCGAGTTCCTGTGCCCATTTCCATACATTATAGCGCTGCATTCCCAGCTCCGAGCGGAGGAAGCACCTGTTAGGATCCCCCCGGCCTCTTTCCACCCGGCTGACCACTTTCATCCCTCCACCGCCTCACAAACAGGTGGCTTTCTTTAAATCACACTCTTTTACTCAGCGAAGGGGTGAAGCTGGTGAACTGTTGGACACCAGGAACCCCTGCTAAGTCCCTGGGAGAGCACTTTTCAACACGTGTTTAATACAATCACAGGTTATTTACTCCACTGTGAGATACAGTTGTTCTGCTGGGTCCAACTCTAAACAAATTTGGGGAAGAGGAGCCTTTAAAAGAGATGTCTGTTTCGTCAACAGAGGGGTTAAAGTTAATTCGATCGGGCATGTGTACTCTCCGCAAAAAGGGGAAACATCTGCATTCAGTGGCATGGCCCCATTTGTTGCAATTTTGGGTCTCATTTCCATTTGCAAGAAAGATAACTGCTTGCATATGGAAGCAATAGATAGAAGAGGTCAATGCAATTTCTTGCACTTGAGGGAAAAATCCTTACGCAGTAATCTTAGTTGGCAGAAGACGAAACAAAGACATGGGTTTGGGTAGGCATATTTTGCAGTAATGGGCTTACCAGTATGAGGAGTCTAACCAGATCTAGTTACTGCCCTTATCACTGATTGGCTAAGATGACATAATGTTTCAGAGAATGAAGATTGAGAGTGAAATTCTGCTCGAATGTTGATACACAGCCACAAGATGAGCACAGGATCTGTATTAAAAAATTGGAGATGACTACAATTTCTTTCCTAAAGTCTCCAAGTGAAAAGGACAGCAGAAAGTAGCAAAATATATTTAAAAAAAACTGTTTCTTTACTTTTCTACAGTTTTGAAAATAAATGCTATGTCTCATACTAGTTGTTAAATAATAACTAATCACAAATAACATTTTTTAAATATGCATTATTATGTCCAATATGTCGGAAATGCAAAACATTTCATGTCTTGTCACATTTGGTTAGGTATAACATGAATCAGGTACTTTCAATTCAGAATGGCACTAATGCAAAACTGCAAAAAAAAAAAGTAATTACACAACACTTAACTGCATAAATAATAATAAATAACAGCACGAGTGGAATCCAACTGAACAGAACACTGATTTTAAAAAAAATTAAAAGAAGAAAAAAAAAATAAAATAATAAAAAAACCTTTTAAAAAAAAAAAGTGACTTTTCGCTGCAAAACAGCCATAAAAAAAATTGTTGAGCAACACTACAAAGCAAAACTTAATGTACACCGAATGCTACCAATAGCAACCCAGCAGAAAGGTTCTGGGAGAAAAAAATAACTTTACAGATAATTATAATTGCAATTATGGAGAACTTTTACCTCAAAGAAGCCGTCATTAGGAGAAGTTAAACCTCCAGCTTAAGACTGATATCAAAGTCACTGGAGAGCAATTATGCATGTAGCCTGACTAGTTAGAGGATTTTTTCCCCCAACATAATGCCAGGACTTTTGAAGGAAATCTAATTGAGCGTCTCTTTGTGTGATTATTTATGATCAGAAAGCAGCAGAAAATCTAGAGAAGATTTTCTAGGGTCTGATGTGAATGATTAAGTGAGTGATCTTTTTGGATTAATTATGACCATGCATAATAAGCGTCTCTTCATTTGGGAGGGCCCTATTATAAGGATAGTCTTGGAACATTAAAAATGGCTTTGAATCAAAATTGAATTCTGAAACACGGGTTAGGATAATGAACCGGGTCTGGGAATAAAGGCCCCTTTGCTAAGTTATGCATTACAGGACGAAAACCCAATGTGGCAACAATTCTGGCTCTCATCCTGGGTATTTATTACAAGAAGATTCACCACTTACGTACTCTAAAATTATTCCAGTTCTTCACTCCTTTAGAGATGGATTATGATGGAAACTGTGTACTTCAGTGCTACAATTAGTTGGACTTTTTGTGGGAAAGATAAATGCACTTTTTCCCTGCCAGCTTTCAGACGGCCCTTATTCCTCCCACAGTAGAGGTCAGGCTCTCATTTCCTGAAGCTGGGATAAGGCATAGGCTGAGGGCCTCAGCACTCCCTTGGGAGCCCGCCCGGCCCTCCAGGACCAGGACCAGCCCAGCGAGTATCCCAGCACCGACGCCACCCAGAGGTGGAACACCAGTCAGCGCCAATCCCATTATGGGCATACCGTGCACAGACAGAACTCATTAGCCCCAATCTGTGAATGTGTTTAACAGATACCCTGGGCTCTCCTTCCTCTCATAACGACTCATTAATTAAGTGTTTGTGTATCTAGAGGAATTAGGCAGACTGCAGTCATGAATCACAAGAACAATCAGTCTTGTATTGGTGGTTTGATCTTTAAAAAAAGAACCCACAAGAGAACAGCATTTTCCTACAAGCATACTTCACCCAATTTTAAAAATACACACCTTGTACGCTTTGAAAACCCTGTGGACTTCATCACTGCAGTGCTGCCAGACAATTGTGCCATATTATTATCTGTCTGCCTTGAAATTGAGAACATACCTCGTATTAGGGCTGATTAGGGGCGACTGTGTTTTTGGAACCAATATGGAGTGTTTTTTTTTAAATGGACATATCTCCATTTATAAAGCCAAATACATATATTACAGGCTAATACACAAGCCTGTAAACAATGACACAGTTTCATTACACAGTATCTGACCAGACAGGCTAATGTTCTCTTCATTTTAGCAGGATTATAAAGTCTGGGAATATTAAAAATGGCTTTGAATCAAAGTAACCAAAACCGAACAATAAAAGAGCCTCAATATATCCGACAAAATCATTCTGTCGTGATGTTCTACGTTACATCTAAACAAAAAGCAATATGAACACAGGATAAGCTATAAAATCACAAACGTTAGCGACGTTTCCAAATTACAACCGTTTACAGGGCAGACTGCACTTAATGCCAGCACGAGCTGAAAAGTCTGGCGTGGGTAACAGCAATTATGGAGCATAATCAAATATCACTGCAATGATTCATGATTTATGGCCTGTTTTCACATTAAACATGTTACGTGTACAATGACACCAATGCGCCTTATTGCCAAATACCTGCCTGGTAACAATAAAAGGAGTGTTCCATTTTTCCCCCTCAAAGGTTGCAGTCTGCTGCAGGGACAGAAATGTAATTAAAAAAACAATAATAATACTTTACACACAATAATGGGAAAAACCGCATTAGGCTCTCATGCTCGTATGTCTGTAGCTGCATTTTCATGTTTGTGACCGAGTGCTCTGAAGAAGAAAGAAAAAACAGAGCTCCACTTCCTCCGTGTTATTACCTATCAAAAGAGTTTTTATGAAGTTCTTTACAAAGCATTTGACATTGGCGAAACATGTTTAATAGCTTGCTAAGTCAAGGCATGGCCCCATAAGTCTCATATAATCCTTTCAGTATTTGGTGGAATGTGAAACATGTGCTTTGATGCCGTTATTCTTTTTATTGCTAGTTTATGTTCAATAAAGACTTTGATTGCCTGGATCTGGAAGTCTCTCAAAATCTATTCAAATCTCAAATCGACAAGGAGGGTGAACTGCATTATAAGAGAAACGAGAATGCCATAAAGAATGAAAACTGTATTTCAGATGCAAATAAGAAGCATGAATAGAGGAATATCTTTTCAGTGGTGCAACAAAAAACCTTGTGTTGTTGTATTAAAGGACTTTTTAGGTTCAATACAAGTTAAATTTAATTGGCAGCACTCAAAATAAATGAATTCATCCATATTTTAAAAATAAAATAAAAAAAATCCTTCAAAAAATGGATGTGTGCATTATTATACGTTTTTTTGTAAGAAAAGGAGAAACATTTCAAACTTATTTTTTGTAGCGATCAACATAGTTAACTTGTATTGAACTCTGAATATTCCTTTAAGGAAAAATCTTTTGGAATACACTAAAAGCAGCCCCTAATTGTGAATGAACGAGTTCATAAGTATTCTACAAGAGATTTTCCCTGAATGAGCCAAATATGCATGTACACACACATCATCAGCCGTCTAATCTAATCACACTCATAACAAATATTCATAACACAATTCTCTCATCATCTTTAATTGCTTGAGACTTGCTGCATGAGTAACAAAGACTCCGCGGCTGATTATATATGTGTTGGGTGAAATTTTCTAACAATGCATTAATTCAACATAGTGGTAAAGCAGGGGGCAGGGGTATTGCGTTTCATTCCACAACACTATAGCGAGTGCATTGAAAGTGGCAGCCTGGTCATGTGCAATAAGGCATCTCCCGCATTAGCCCTGTTGGGTCGGATTTATTTTAATTCACTAATCCTCTAATCAGGCTTCTCCCTGCGAGTAAATGACACGTCCGATGCCGCAGTCGTGTCTGAAGGCTAGCGGAGAACTCGCAGATCTACTAAGTGGCGTTTGACTCCGTGAGCTCCTAGAGGAGGACCCGAGAGAGGCACGCAGACAAACACACGATTCGTTCACCCCAAAAAGTGGCGCTCGCGAGAAGAACGGGCCTAATGGGGAAATTATTTATGAGCTATTTGCAGTGCACCTGAAAATACCTCCAGTGAAATTATGTTTGGCAACTTGAACTGCTTTGAAGTCAATGGAGTGGCAATAAAAATTAGCCCTTCATTAAGGAACTGCACCCTTCAAACGGAACTGGCCAATGCTCAGAGGTCCGGGAACAGCCACGCAGAGCCAGCCCTCAGCAGCAGGGCACACATGTTAGCAATTTGCCTGATTCTCGGCTGTTTTTATGATTTTCTCCCAAAAATTTCTCCCTGCCGCACTCCTTTTATGTCGCATTTAGGAAATTAACACTAACCGACAAATTACTTTGTAAATAAAGAAGTATAACTTTAGCATGTTGAAACCAGGACTTGCCCCAGGCGGGTGCTGCTTGAAGAGCAACAAAAGGATCCTTGATAGCTGTTTAGATATGCCAGCCCAGAGCCAGGCTTTATTTTATCAAGTGCACATAATTTTTCAATTGAATTTAATGTAAGGCATTCATTTCCCAAGTGTGCAGCACTTGTGCAACATGTCCACGCTAACTTGAAAACGGCTGGACTTAGCGGCGGACTTAAAGAAGGCCTTCAAAAAAAGAGGGGGGTCATTTATAAAGTGCTCTGGGTTTCGGCCAAAAACGAACAATTCTCATTCATAAAAAAGACGAGAATAAAAACATTGCATGGGAGACTAAAATCAACCTGAGAGATCTACAGAAACCAGACGCTCAGAACTCTGAGGGACTGTTATCTGGAGCGATGCACGCTAATTACTTAATCACTTACATTTGTAAATTGTATTATTGCTAAAGAAATTACTGTACTGATTAAATTACTGATATTTATCTCCTAATAGCGCTGATTAACTGCTGATGATAATCTGTCATCGTGAAGGCCGATATTAGCCGCATCAATCTTTCAGAACAATAAACATCTAAGGTGAAAGCAAACTTTTGTCTGCTAAGGGGCCAGATGGTGTGCTTAAACAGAGGAATGTACTATGTTCTTAACAGAGTGGCCACAATTTTGATGATGGGAACCAAAACTGTTGCTTTTTTTAATTGAGTTGTTTTGCCCCATTAACCTTTCATCAGGCACATACATCAAACTATGCACGAGAACAAAGATTGCTTTGTCTTTGGTTATAATCTAGATTTAGACTTTCATTTGCATTTGTTTAGTGGACCAAAATAGCTATGCTTCCATCAGAACTGAGAACTTAATTTAGGCAAACGCAATTTCCAAATAAAAGAGTTTAAATACTTTTTGTTCAAGACAGAAAAATTGCAAGCCATTGGCACTCGTGAAGGCATTTGCAGGATTTTTTCAGGCACTTCAGAATGATGACAGTAACATATGAGATGTTATTCAATAATGACGTTCTACTCTGAACAAATTATTCAATCACATTGCATGCTATGCACATTTTGCAATTAATGCTTTTGATATTTATAAATACAGAGCAACTAGTCAGTTTTTTTCTTAGACGGGTTTTTAAATTGAGTCTGATTTCCCAAAGATGGGAAAAATACGTGGCACTAAAACTCATGGGTTTAATTCCCAGGGAAATTATGAACTGATAAAATCTATATCTTCAATATAGTGTAAGCGGTTTGGATAAAAGCGTCTGTCAAACATCTAAATCACTGAAAACCCGACTAATAACTGAAGAACATCATTTCCCCAAAGAAACAGCGATTGGTCCTGCAAGGCTCCTGTGTGGAAAGCTTTATAAAACCTTAATGTATTTTTATGGTTGCACACTCATTGTAAGTATGCCATTAAAACAATACGAAAGTGTTCATAATAGTGCATTGCAGAATAAGAATAAGAAACTTTTGTCTCTAAATATTTGGTATCCTGGTCAAACAAATGTGGAGGAAACCACATTTGGGACGTTCACCCAAATCAGTGTTTGCTGAAAGCTCGGCAGAATTCCCTCTAAAGCCTGATGCTCTTTCTAAAACACTTTGAAGGCAATAAAAAAGTCTGAAGTCTGTGAAGCTATTCTCCCATGTTGGCTCTACATGCTGCTGGTATAAATTATGCATCAGACATATGTATATGTATTGACTTTAATAAGAGAAATTTTATACATGCCAGCTATTGTACCTGCGCCATAATCACTTGGGGGTATCGGCGCTCAAAGTGCACGCTTCCTCATTCACACCGGCACTGACTCGGGGTAAGCCTAGGGAAATTAAACACAAAGAACCTAATTAAAATAATAATAAAGTCTCCTCTTGTTTGGAGCTCAGGTGCAACAGATACCGGAGTGCAGCTGCATTTGATTTGCTAGCGGAGATATTTTGCGAGGACTTTCGAGATTTGCTCGCTCGAGCTACGGATCCCACCTCAGCCTCGCTCCCTAATCAGGACGGCATTGACAGCTCGCAGCTTGCTTCTTATCATCGTCTTGACATTCCATTGCGCTTTAGTGTGGAATACTTGATGACGGTGGGAGGTGGGTTCAGAGGTGGGGGGGGTGGGGGTATACAGCACTCCTCGAGCGCCAAACTCAAGGGCTGGATATAGAACGACTGAAAAAGAAAAGCTACAATGCAAAGTCTTTCCAGGCTCACTGAGGATGGTACCATATCGCAGGATTTGGCAGGTTCATGGTTCAAAGTCTGACGTTTACAGCTCGGTTCTCTGTTGCCTACATGTGTTGTCTGAAGTAGCAATGAAAGAAATGTGTGCGAGATGCCTTGCTGTAACCCCATTGGCCAAATGGCGGAGGAGGGAACAATTTAAGCCAGAGCCTACAGCCTCTGCAGGCTTCAGTCTGCAGGCCACCCTCTGGAGGGGGAATGTAAAACACCTGTTGAGGGTAAAGCCTCGATGGCACACACTGTCAAAACCCAATAACTCTGAGTGACTTAAACTAAGCTCTGGCCATGTGGTGTACGTCTTTCTTGGGAGGTATTTCCAGGGGGGATCCAAGGAGGGGAGGAGAAAGATCTGCTCTGTCTTTGTGCTAAATCTGCTAACCTTTTCATCAACTTTTGCCATCTGACAACGGGGGTAGTTCAGATGATAGTATGTGAATATGATAAAATTAGACAGCATATTTTTGTAAAAAATTAATCACAGCAGGCTAAAATACAATCACTGTCATTTATAACACATTATATGTCACTCACCATGCAAACGGTTTGTCCAGTTCTATTACTTGATTAAAAAAAACAAAACATGCTTTTCATAAATAGAATGACTTGCATAAATCTCTTTTTTTGATGGGCGATGGATGTGTTTTTAATTACTTAAAGTAAAAAAAAAAAAAAGTTATTTAGTTATCTATTTATTTCTACTTATTTTAGAAAAAATAAAATAGCTTATTAATATTGGTCTCTTTAAATCATATAGTGTTGTTTAATTAAAAAAAAAATTTAAAACTCAAAATGCATGCTTTTGTAAAAGAAAAGAAAATAAATAAAAATGTACATTCAAAACTCAAAATGATGGTCAGTTCATGGTTTAAGTTATATTATTGCCTTTTCCTTGTTGGATACAGCACATGTCATTTTTAAAGATCACATTTTCTTTTCCTATTCTGGACACTTACGTATCATTGATCATCATTAAATATTTAAACATATTCTCTATAAACATAATTTCCACTTGTTCTAAATCTACACATTACAATTCCACAAAATGAAGCACAGCAAGCTGACGGTGATCAGATGTAACTGACAAGACTGGAATATTATAAAAGATAAATCAATGCTAATAGCTGCCGGTAGGTGAGCGCCACAGAATCTATTCATCATCTGAGCGCTTAAGCAAAGTGTGAGGACACACAGGTTGATGGAGCGAAGGCTGCGACCACAAGCTTAGGCACCAAAATGCTTGCTTTTGCTTGATGAAAGATAAATTTTAAACAAGGGGCAGGTCTTAAAATCTCAAAAGACAAAGCATCTAAGCAGCTGCAATAGCTGTCTGTTAATTGAAGAGAAGCCAGATATGGGAACAAAAACCACAGCTAGTCTGAGAAGAACTGATGGACAACTAGCAACAAGGGGAGCAATCCTCTCAACAGCCTAACAATCTGATGAGTGAAGTCAAATCTTTTGAACCCGTGCTCATGAGGGGTCACAAGGCCTGAAAAAAGGCCTTGGCATTAACTGTAGAGGAGGTCCCGATGTGTAAAGCAAATGAGTAAAGTGGGGGCCGTGCCTTTACACAGCTTAATAGAGCAAACAGCTGTGAAATGACATCAGCCAAGTGCGCTACGCTTTCACTCGGCAACAATTTCGCCTTTAAAAGGTTCCATCAGTACGTCGACAGCAAGCCGTGGTCCGGTACATTTAATCTTCTCTGTTTTGCAGGCCGCAGCTGGTGGGGTTCAGAGCAAAAGTGTTCTGGTGTGGGTCACTTGCGTGGAGCTGCCATAAGTGAGTCATTGTGCTGCCTCCTGTCAGTCACACTAAAGAGTGTATTACATTCCACTGATGTGAAAGCACCAACAAGCGTATCAGCACAAGTGCGGGGGTTTACCAAAACACCGAAAATTTCCAGCCAATTTATGGATCAAATGTGTGGGAAAAGCCTCTAATGAGTGGATGGCGACTACTTATTCAGCCACGAACGGGTCACACGGGTTTTGTCTGAATTACCCTTCTTCGCATGTCATTAGCTACCCGCCGATGATCGCTCTGGAAATGTCGCTGTGAAGTTTCAGGTGGATTTTCATGTGCTAAGTTTTAAAAACGACTATTAAACATGCTCTGTGGAACAGCTGTGATTTAGCACTTAAGCTAATAACTACATAAAACACTCTTACCCCCATTTTCCATCCAAGTATCTGTCCAATGTGACATCAAGGGACCAATTGAATACGAAAGCACTTTACACAGCTCTGAAGAATGCAGCAATGACCAAAAAAAAGGAGAGAGAGAGCGAACAAATCGCCACTGGTACAAAGGAATGGACGGGGGGAAACCAAAACAGGGCTACAAAGGAGCTTAGTATGTTCTTATTACATCAAGTAGCAAAGCAGCTGCTAAGAGCTTTAAAATACATTATTTGAACCAGTTGGGTGTGGACTTTAGTGTGAAACATGGGAGAACACAGTGCATTTAAATCATCCAGGAAATATATCCTTCAAGAATCCCCTGAATGGCTTTCCAATATCAACAATTTCATTTCTCAAGCGTAGAAGGAAGAACAACATTGAGAGGGGTTAGAGGATTTCAAAATGCTGTGCAGTTTATAGAGGACAACAACAACGATGCGTTATTTATGAAGCAACTGACTCTGCTACGATTGGTCAAGTTCCCTGCTCTTCGGCTGTCCTCGGTAATCAAACCCATGCCTACCACCACACAAAATTCTGCTGCTGTCACCATGTCAAGATGAACGTCTCTTCGCCTCTTCCTCCAAGACAATATTTAATTCATATTTCTCCATGTTATTTGATTTCTAGATGAAAGGCACTGAGATTGAGGGTAACCTTTTCCTCCCCTCCATCTTAAGAAAAGCTCAGATGGAAAAAGCAAGGTCGCAGACGGGCTTAATTTCGAGCTGATAATTTAGCAAATGGTCTCCACCGTATCACTTTGATCTTGCCAAAGTTTTGGAAATTTCAATCTCGAGCCAACTACTACTGGCCGACTATAGCCCTGCTTCATTAGCGGACCTTTAAACGGTTTACAACAATTAAGGCTGTCAAGCGGCTGTTCTCTGCCCAGGAGTAAACCTTGACTAATGATTTGCTAAAAAGTCCTGACAGTCTGTTACAGTCGCCGGTAATTGAATTTAAGCGCTAACAAGCCTTTGAACAAGTGAAAGAAATATTTTATAAGCTTGATGCAATTTGGTGGAGCAGATAATGAATCGTAATGAATATTCCCTTCTGATTTTTTCTGCGTAATTGTCGTTTTTCTAAACGTAATAATAACAAGCAGGGAAACAAATCCAGACAAAGACGGAGAGCAATCAGACTTCAATATCTTTCTCTCAGTGCCTCGCTTTCTTGTTTTTTTCTTTTTTTGGCTTTTGTCTTGGTTATAGACAGACACTGTTTCCCGCTATTTTGTATTCTTTTGCGTTCACCACCAATAGTTTCCCAGCTATTTTAACGAGCTTGATGTGTCACAAGAATGCATGCCCAGTTCACTGTGCATGTAAGAAAAGCTATGACAACTGTGCTGTTAATGTTGCGCTTTTGAGCCTGCACATAACCTCCTAACGCACCTCTGATAAGGATAAGTAGGAAATAAGCAATCAGCCTCACACAAAAGTTTTGTTTCAGGCCAATGGTGGATTAATCGATAAATTGGATTAATTGAAACATACATAGATCGAACCGTTTTTAAAATGGGCCAAAATAAGAACATTAATAGGCAGCCTCATTAAGAAATAAACACACATATCCATGTGTGTACAAACTAGCCTGTATGAACACTTGACATGAAAAGACCGCAAGTGTTGTGCTCGCTGTTGTTTATAGAGTTCTTGGGGTTTGAAACTCTGAGAAATGAGGGAAAGATGTTTTGCACAAACTCTTTTCCCTCAATGTAGTCAATTTGCCAAAAGAAAATTTGACATCAAACGACAACATCGTCTTAGAAGGTCCACTTACGCAGTAACTCAGATCACTGAAAGTGTCACAAGCTCAGTAAATTAGCACACAAAATGATGAATTGGATAAAATTGCGGCAGAAAAAAACAATCAAATATTAAAAGAGGGTACACGTCTCATTTTGACATCAAGGAGACACTAAGTAATCACCAACAAGAGTCACATCATTTCCTCCATTTAGTGTAAAAGTAATAAAAGCCATGTCAAAATCCCTAGTGTGATCCAAGACCCCGGCGGATCATTACGCACTGGACTCCATACTTTCTCTTGGACTAATAGGGACAATATTTAGGCAAATAAGGTCATTATGATAATAAGAGTGCTGATAATAAGTCACAGTTTGCTTATTTGTTTTGCTCGGGCTGTAACTGTCGTGAAGAACAAAAAGAGGCCAATTAGATTTTAGCCGAATTGGATTTCATAGCAGAAAAACAGGGCCATACACTTTGAATTCATCAGGGATGAATGGAAAATGTGATTAAAATTTCACAGTAAAGTCCTCGTTGGAGCATATAAGTTTGCGTATAAGGGCACGGCGCTCTGTAGCTGTAATTACCTGAGAGAATTTGATTCCTCTTAAGTGGGTTACCAATGGATTTGGAAGCATTCGGGGAGCGTTAAAGGTTTGGGTGACTTATTGTATTTTATTGTACAATGCTGCAATAAGGCTTCTAATTGTGTTAAGTGCCAGAACAGTAACATTGCTCAAAATTGTTTCTAATATGATATTATCAGTTAATTCTGAGCTACTTT
Source organism: Enteromius trimaculatus (assembly GCA_032361065.1). Classification (NCBI taxonomy): domain Eukaryota; kingdom Metazoa; phylum Chordata; class Actinopteri; order Cypriniformes; family Cyprinidae; genus Enteromius; species Enteromius trimaculatus. The sequence continues at coordinate 13,561,811 of JAUMHP010000057.1, forward strand.
CGACTGAACTTGTTTACTGGCTTACGTGTAACTTAAATGTATGCATAACAAAGATCACCTAACATATTAACAAAGCAAAATATTTGTAACTACAAGGCCTTTTATAATCTGCTTTAGACAATGCACAGCATGCAAAGAAATCATACAGTAGGTTTTGTTAGCATTGTTGGGGAAGAGAAAAAAATAAGGTGACCAAACTATCCAGTTTCCCTCGGACAGTCTAGGGTTCCCAACAGTTTCAATTTTGACTAATGCATTCTGGCTAAAGTTGTAAGTTACTCAAATGAAAATGAAATTTCCTCATTTTTCCTCAGACTACCATCTCTGTAAATATTAAGAAAGAATGGCAACATGCAACAACATGAAAGTAAACTTTAAACGTATCGAAACGTACAAAACTAATATGATTGCTTTTAAAGAAAACATCACTATTATGGCTCAAACATGCAAGGTGTTGCAACAAGTTTCTAATGACAAGTAATGTGACAGAATAACAGCCATTCAAAAGATAATAGCCTTCACAAGATATTCAATATGAAAACATTTATGAGGAGTGTAATTTTAGACAAGTCAAACTGCACAGTGAGAGTATTTTACTTGGTTTACATTCTGCAGTGTTAAGTTAAGTGGCCCTATATAATGTAACACTTAAGTGATAAAGTGTCCATTCATTTTTTCAGCAGCCTCTTTCCCAAAGGGATTTAAAAAAAATAATAATTCTTTGTTTAAGAGTTACAGTCATAAACCCGAAACTGAAATGTAAAAAAAAAGTCAACTATGAGGTAAATTACAACAGCAAACAAAGTAATTCCATGAAGCACTGCGAAATGTGCGAATAACATAATTGTATAAAATATTATGAATAAATATAAGACTATTGATTTAAAGATGTTTATTACATATATGGAAACAGTATATTTCACATTTATTGCTAAATATGCATATTGTGCAAACAAGTATACAAGTAGTATACAGTATGTAAAATGAACACTGACTCTACATCAGTGAGTGTCAAACTCAGTTCCTGAAGGATCACAGCCCTGCAGAGTTTAGTTCTAACCCTGCTTTAACACACATACTATACATTTCCCCTATAAACCTTAAATGACTTGATTAGCTAGATCAGGTATGTTTAATTAGGGGTGCATCTTAACTGCGTAGGGCTGTTGCCCTCCAAGAACTGTGATTGACACTCATTCATAGTGCTTCATGGAAGTGGGTGCTAAAGTGTTCATATATTTATATATATACATAATATGAGCCACCTCCCAATGAAACCTGCTATTTTTATATCAGTGCAAAAAAATGTAATCCTCCACCACCCTGCCTCACCTGATTCCGACCATCTTCTCAATTTTAACCCAAGCAATCAGCTTGGCACTATATTGCATACAAAACCATGTGATGCAGCCGCAGTATTCAGCTTATCTTTATACCTGGGAGAACAAATTGGATTGACATGCGGCATAATGGCATGGCCATGCCCTATTCACTCTTACCACGCATGGACAAAACGTCTGGGCTGATGAGTTCTTGATAGCATTTGGTGGTTCCTTTGTATACTCCAGCTCATCTCCGAAAGTCAATTAAAATCCTGTAATGTTGACACCGTCAGCGCGTGCCCCTATCAACTTCAAACGCACCTATCGCGGAACCCCGCGGTCTCGCGTGACATTGCGCAACAGGTCAGGTGATTACATGGCTGTAAGAGCGCGAGCTGCTAGAACTTTTTCACGGGAATCGGTTCTTTCGAACTGTTCGCTTCGTTTCAACAATTATTCATGTCATAATTAAAGTCACAGTTAGCACATGTTCGTAAGTAACTACGCTAAAAGTGTGCACGTTTTTTTTTTTTTTCATTTGTTTGACTACAAGTAATGGTTTGCTCATAACCCACAGTCATTTAGAATTAAAATATAAATAGCATTTACAAGATTTTTTTTTCTTTCGGTCGGTTTTCGAATCGAACGTGTTCCAAGTGTACAGTTAAACAAGTTTAACATTGCCTCAAGGATCACTCAAACCGATTTACAGCGCGAACGAATCCGAATTCAGTGTGAAATGATCGGATTGGGGGAAAACACGTTTGATTGAATTTTAATGGAGTCGCGTGCTGGGAGGCAGGTGACGCGCTGTATTGCTTGCTGAGACAAGGGCGAGCAAAAATCGAATTAATTTGACAATGAGTAAGTGACAGACATTTCTCTCTCTCTCTTTCCATCTCACTTCGTCTCTAATTGTGCTAGGGACAGCTTTAAGCACATCTGGGAATTGCAGCGACGCGCTGGCAAAGATTAACGGCCACTCTTATGCTTTGTTGCCGTTGTATTTGCATGATAATTAGTTGAAGGCTGTATATATTTTAATTTATTTATTCTCTAGTGCTTGCTGATACACACAGAGAGAGGAATGCAGCTACAGTACATGCATTAATTACAATGATTAAAGTGTTCACAGTGCAGTCTCTTGATGTGTTTATTAAATTAATAAGTAAATTGACAGATGAGACTTTGAAATTTGCAGAATTTTCCCCTTGTTTATAGTGTCCTGGCGCATTTAAAAAACCTGCAGTAGTTCCAAAAGGATCAACCTTTTCATTCCTTGAGGGAGTAAGAATTACTGAGTGAGGAAGAAACATGACGCCTTTGTGAAGTAATGAAGCTTGAACATACTATTGTGACTTACATTAAAGTATTAAATGAAACATAATTGCTTCCATAAGAATTTCATCCCTGGAAATATGTGAGACTGCTATCCCCATTGTTCCTTTGTATGTAAAAAAATCAGCTGAGAGATGATTTAATCCTATGAGTGGTTCATCGTTGGCCCAAGTTATTAAATATTAAATAACTCAATATTATCTGCAGAGTAGTATAAACCCTTTAAGAAGACATCAGTGTTAGAGAGACATAGCTTTGACTTTAGATGGCCACTGATGGCTGTTTAATATTTATATTATTTATAAAATATCCACTTTCTTGGATTTACATTTATTTACTATCACCTGGTTTGAAACACGTAAGCTGCTACATTAAGCATGGATACGGAACAATTATTTGACTGCACAAATTCATGTGAGGCACAGTGTTGGTTTTTCTTTTCAGATTAAAACTTTATTTTTCGTATTGAAAAAGTTTGTAATTGACAAGTATCACCTTGAGCGAACCATCACTGCCAAAGCGGTCTAGTCAAACAATCCAACTCTCGAACAATACGAAAACCTGGGACGTGGTTTCTGCACTTCACTGTTAGGGTGATATGATACCTGTCAAGTTGATGGAGGTCCCATCCTCCGGCCACCTCCAGGTCTGCAGGCAGAAGCCTGTTCTCCGACCAGGCCCCCCTCCGCCCGGCCTACAGTGCGGCCCATTAAAATTAAAGCAGCTCCTTACTGTTGAAACGTCATGTCCATCCCATTCCCCAACATACATTGGGAACAAAGGGAACAATCTATTTTCCTGATAGAAGCCAGCAGTTGGTAAGAGGTTTGAGATGAGTGCGAGGATACAATTTGCCTAGAGAGTGCCCGAGGATCAAGCCAGCCCTGACTCACTCTGGAATGAGGCTGTCAGCTGGCAACCAGCAGTAATTGCTTCCCATGGCAGGACCCCACCAGCCAGAGAAGAATGTGTGCGTGGAGCTCGTCAACCCGGGGATCAATTTTTGCAACAGCCCAATCATAATTGTTTTCTAAGGATATGGAACTTGTTGCGAATGCGAGCGGAGGGCAAGGCCTGATTGACACTCATTGACCGGCGCGAGCAGGTTAGGGCCGATTGAGCTCACGGCTCGGAGGCACGGCTCCCTGTTTGTCACTCAGGTTGAGGGGAGAAGAATAAGAAACTCCCGACCGTGGAGAAGCCTTGGCCCGCTTTGGAACTGTCAGTCCACACAAAGCTGTTAGCATGCAGTCAAGTGCGCGGTTTCTCAGTCAGCAATTACAAAAATTTGGCGTCGTTTAAACCTTATGCCTTGATTCTGTGTGATACAGAAGTCCTTGAATGTCCTGCATAGGAAATGCTCAGTCCACTAACGATCTATCATCTGTCTACAGATAATTTTGTACGCTGTCAAGCACCGAATTGAATTGTAGGACACTTGGATGGCTGCTGCCACTGCCAGCGGGTCCCAAGACCATCTCAAATGTCACTTCAGCCGACTGCTAACATGTGGCCCTTTGGCCAGTGACTCTGACATGCTATTATCTGTCTGGAGAAGAGACGACGCGGTGTTGTCAGAAACCCGTGTCTCTACACATGTATCCATCACAGAGTGGCAGATGGCTTGGATCAAATTATTTTTTGTGTAAAAGGCCGTGTGAAGTTTCAAAACGTGACTGCCGCAGATGCCTCTCACAGGAGGCATAATAGAGCATCTTGTGTGGCGGCTGCAGATGCCTCTTGCAAAAAGCATAATAGAGGAGCACCTTGGGAGAATCCAGCAGCCATACGGATGAGGCTGCGGTTTTCTTCTGGCTCAACCCAACACATTTACAAAAGAATGCATTAAGGTACCATGAGGCCCCTAAATAATGTGGGCTTGAACGGCAGCGAATCTATTGTATTTGTTCTGAACGTCAACACTAATGCACAAGTACAAACTAAAACTAATTCAACCTTCGCCGGCTCTAAATATATGACACAAGCTACTGCTTATATATGTATCTATTTCTGACATAAATATGTCAATGAGTATGCATCATTACAGACTAACAAGTAAGTCTCACTGGGATGTTCCTTCCGCTCCTCTGCCGCTGACTTCATTAGCATTATTGTAAGGGTAAAAATGAATGGCGGAGCATGTGCATGATGCACCCCGTTCACTAAGGCCCTGTTTAAATCTGGTATTGAAATCTCTTTGTTGATCAGATCAAAAGTAAAGGGGCAGAATCTCAAAAGCATCTCCTTTGACCACTTGTGCTTGGATTTAATGGATAAGTGGCTTGCAACTACATAACATACTCGGGAACACTTTATAATAACTGCATGCTGTGAATCATTAGGTAAGCATTAGATAATACATCCTTTATAAAGCATTATCCCAATATTAATATTCATTAGTAAGCAGTTTATAAATACAGATATGGCTTGTTCTTGATTTGTAAGCATATTTATTACAAAGGCTGAGTTCCTAACAGAAAAGAAAAACAAATAATAAAACAGTCCTTACTTTAGATGAGCTCACAAAAAGAGACACAATTATAAAATACAATTATTAAAAATTATAATATGCACAATATTTTTTTAGATTTTGCTTACTAATGCCTATTAATGTTAGAACAGTGCTTTATGAAAGATAAATTGACGATTTAATAATGCTTGAGTATGCAGTTATTATGAAGTGTTACCAAATGCTTATTATGTCTGTATGTTATGTTATTATGCTATGTATTATTGAAAAATTATGTTTACATAATCACAATTTTAGATTAGGCACACACACACACACAGATATATATATATATATATATATATATATATATATATACATTTTAAGTAAAATACATTTGATAAAAAAAGAATGATTCATCAAAGACAGAGTATTCTTTATGTCACTGTTTCTATGGTAAATTGTGCAATCACAATTTTTAATTACTGCAGGTAAAAATAAAAATCTAAATGTGAAGAAAGAAATCTGAAATGAGATTATATTAATTATTATTTATATAGATTAAAATTTAAAAAGGATTACATTTTTTTGTTATTTTTAAATTATAAAAATGGTCATTTGCTTCATTTATTGGTTTGTGCAATCGATAACTCTAAATAGGCAAACAAATCTAAATATTAAAAAATATCTATATTAAATTAATTATTAAAAGTATGAAAGTGGTAAATATAAAATATAAAAATTTAAATAAAAGAATAAAGAATTTTAAATAAAAAGTCAGTACTGATTGTTTTATGAATAATTAATCAATGAAAAATATTTATCTATGTATATAATAACTTTTTCGCTGACATCAAAAATAAACCACTTGAATTTATTCTAGCAAGTAACGCCCACTTTTCACAATCAATTCCCTATTGATAAAAACCAAGACCTGTCCTATATTTGTTGAAATATGCTGTCATGCATCAGATTATGAAGTAAAATTGATTGCGAACACTGTTTCATCTTGATTTTAGAGCATGAATATGCACGCAGCTCCATGCTGTTTACTATGGGCTACAGCAGGTGTCCCCAAATCCCACCCAGAGTCATGTACACACACGCTTGCACCGACTGTCACCCTGTCACTGGTGTTGTGTCAGGCCCAGAGGTGGACCTGCAAATGACTCCTCAGGCTCATCAGTGTGCTGCTCCAAAAGCTGTCACAGCAGGAAACCTCTGGAGCTCCTTGATGTGGTGTAGAGCTTACCTACAGGCAGGGCTTTGTCTATGCCAGCCTCTTCTCTGTGAGCGGATGAGTGCTGCATAACTACCGTAGCACACAGCCAGCCCTCGTACAGCAGCAGGAGACGGAGCTCACAGCAGGCTTTGAGTGCGTGTTGTGCATCTGTGCACGTGTGTGTGTGTGTGTGCTAGGCATCTGTTGTAATGACTATGTTGATTGGTGATCATGTGTATGTGTGTGTGTGTGTGTGTGTTTTAACCCATAGGAATTAATTAGCCTGTCTTTTACAGAACAGAGGTGTCTATTGTATGTTGGGACAGCATGCTGAGAGGAGTGATTTTTGATTTTATATTATTTATTCATTATGTTTTTGGGTTTTTTTTAGCCATGCTGAGATTTCGCCTTGGAAATACATGATATATAATCATGTGAATCTGGCAAATGACTTTATACATGCTAATGAGGTCAAATGTCTTGTATCAAAAAATTAATGTTTAGCGTTCTTGACTTAACTTAGGTCAGCTGATGCTCATTTTACACTCGTCTGAATCAGCATTTAGACAGCTGACAAAACTGCAGTGCTGTCATTTGCGGTTGTCAACAAAGATGTCTTTTATTTGCTTAAATGTGATGTTTAGTTGTGGAAATCCACCCTATCTATTTTTTTTTCTCAAAATGTGACAACTCAACCTTCCGGCTCAACAACAGACTTCCAAATCTGATTAAACTCCCCTTCTTACATTCAACTGCAAGTTCACATTCAGATGTTATTTTGTTTGTTTGTTTGTTTTTTAGAGAATTCACTTCTCTTCAGTCTCTATACGGATTGGAACACCCTGGTGCTGCTTTATTTGAACTTCAGTAACTGTGTAAATCTTGCCAGCATTTTTGTATGACATGACAAAACCTTCTGATGACCATTACATCAATATTTATAATTCAAATTTTTGTAAAAATCACTACACTTATAATTAAAATAATATAATAATATTAATAATAACTGTGACCACGGGGCACAAAATCAGTGGCACAGGTATATTTGTAGCAATAGCAATAGCATTTTCATATTTTTATATATTATTGTCAGAGGCGGACAGTAGTGAAGTACATTTATTTGAGTATTGTACTTTTTTGGGTTTTCTGGAAATGACTTTAACTTCACTACATTTGAAAGACAAATTTCCTACTTTTCACTCCACTACATTTCTACCAAGTTCCTCAAAGTAGAAAGTCGCTTCTATAGCAGTTTTTCTTCTTCTCTTAATGTGATTGGTGTTTTTACAGGTGATACACAGCCTAGCAGTGACGTAAGAGACGGTATCATTGTCTTCAAAACAAAATGTTTTGCCTTCACGTAAAGCAGTGTTGCTATTGGGCATTCAGTATATAGCTATGGTTGTGTAGTTGAGTTAGCAGGTTGGATTATTAGTTTTTATTTTATTTTTTACTGATTAAAGTAATACATTTGCTTCAAATGTGGATGAATGAATTCACTTTGATGTGTGTCACAGTACTGCTGCAAATGTAAGAACACTACCATGCTGTTTTGTGATTGTGGGTTAGGAGTGTTAAATAAAAAAAATATTATTATTACTGTCCCATAGGTCATTTTTTCCAAAGGATGTTCAGTTGTTTGATTTCTATAGTTTTTTTAACATTCTTAAAAGCTCTTTATTACACTGATATTTTACGCTAGTGTATTCAGTAGGTGGCTTCAGAGGCATAAGGTATTGCAAGTATAACATATGCATTGACTGGAAATTATCTCGTAATACTAAATACTAAAGCTTACTTAAAGAACTTACGTAAGCACGTACTTCTGTACTTTCACTTTTTTGTTCCCAACGTTCACTTGTAAATGCAGTAATATTTGACCAGTAGTATCTATACTTTCACAAGTAATGGATTTGTGTACTCTGTTTGCCTCTGATTATTGTCATATATTGACTTATATTTTTGAATTCCAAAAAAACATTAGATCAGTAAAGATCAATTGAAGTATTTTGTAAATTTTCTAACATGTAAACATTTAATTTTTGATTAGTAATATGCATTGCTAAGAATTTCATGTAGGCAACTTTAAAAGCCATCTTCTAAATATAAAAAAAATAAGTTTTTTTTAAAATAAAACCTTTTTAAACCCTTTTTAAAACAGATGATGCGGTTATACAGTAGAATGTGACAACATATGAAATGCACAGTTGAATTTAATTTCATGAATCTCTTTCATTTATGTAAAAACAATGTATATGAAGTTCAAACTCAGCAAAACGGCACAGTGTGTCAGCCCATCAAAGTGTTACATGGAAAAAGTGAATCTAAAGTCATGGGACAGGTGTAATGTGTTTTGTTTTGGTTTTAATAATTGCACATACACAGATGAACACAGCTGGTTACACTTATGACCGCTAAACTAAAAGGGGAAAAGAAATGACTGGTAAGGAAACCAGTTATAAGCGGAAAGTTAGCTAAGCTGAACTGAAAATCAATAATGAGGTGACAATTTCAGATTTGCAAAACCAAGAAGCGTTAATAAAGAACATTAAACTCTAACTCAAAGAACCATATCAGCATAATAGAATTCATTTAGGATGATATGGTTCTAAACAGAGCTGTTACTACCCTGTTATGTGTCCATTGTAGACATCTGCACAGATTTCAAGACATGTACTATACTCTATGGTATTGCATTTACCCAAATAGAGACTTTATAAATATATATATAAATGAAACCCAGTTTAAGCTTGGTCAAAACACCTTGTTTTATATTATGTTAAGTTATATTATACTCCATACTGCCAGTGCAGCCCACTTCATAGCAACTAACCAGGGGTCAGAATTCAGAGTTGAGAACGGAGCGGCTAAGTAATTGCCTGTAACTCAGGTGTTAGGGGAATGTGCTGGTCAAAGGTCAGATTTTTTCATGAGCAGAGAAAACAGCCACCAAACTGCATTCCAATTGATAACTCTCATTATAATCTCTCCAAACGCCCGTCACTCTTCTCTGCCCAGATTTCCCAACTCCCCGGCCTCCCCTGCTCAACCACACAGGAGCCAAGGACGATGCAGTGTCACCGCTCAACACAGCCACGCTTGTAAACACAACACCCGCAACACGTGTATCAAGTCGGCTGATGGTTTCGCTTTCACCACGATCAAAATTAGCATCGGGCCGGGTGCACCTCTCACCGAATGCACCTTTGCAGATTCTCAGGTATCTTATGCAAACTGTGTGCGCTTGTTGGGGAGCTCTGGCAGCGACTGATGAGTGTCTCATTATCTCCACACCAGCCGTACACAGTAAGAAGAGCATAATCAAAGCCTGGGGGTACATATTAATTATCCTTTTGAATAGTGATGAAATTTTAAAAAGATCTCCTTAAGGCTCCCATCATCAGCAGATGAAACAAAGCTCGGCACAGCTTGCGCGTTGAGGCTCACATGTGTTTTTACATCTGTTCAGGATATTTCAATTTGATGCTCAACAAGCTGAGCCTGAGATTAAAGGATCATACGTGTCATCCACACAAACATCACTTCCAGAGCAGGCGAGCGTACGTGAGCTCAGCTTTTCCAAGAGAGAGGCGTCACCGCTGTAGACGACGCAGTCGCACTTCTGTCTCCCCGTGTGCCAGGGTGTGTGTGTGTGTCCTCTGCGTGTCTGCGAGTGAAGGCTGATGCGATGCCTCTCACATGTTTGAGATGTCGAGGAAGGAGTCTTTTCTTTTCACTGTGTGTGTGTGTGTGTGTGTGAGATGAAATTTGCTTTTAAGAAATATTTATGAGCCGGTGCCCTTTTTTAAAAAAAAAAAGAAAAAAGAAAGCGTTGTCTTTAATGAACATGTTTTAGAGATTGTTTCCGCATCTATAATTTATAAGGTAAGACTTCATCTGTGAACAGGGCTAGTTTGTAAATGTGAATACTTAATAATAATGAAAAAAAATACATCTCACACAGCTGCTGTACTGGCATAATATGACACTTCTAGAGCAGACAGATATTGTCGGTAGAAGGCCAGTGTGTGTGTTTGTCTGTGTCCAAATCTTGTGTGTGTGTTTTATGGAGGGGGGTTCTTCCCTATAGTGAGCGTACATGTGTTGGTGTTGGCAGGACTTTATATTGGCAAATCAGTGTGCACAAATGGTCTCCTCCACTGAAGTGATAAAAATCGTATAACTAGTGTACATACAATTAGTCATGTTGCTCCTATTTAGTCAGCTTGTTGCACTTTGGAACCCTATTTATGAATCTGTTTCTGGGAGATTCTGCATCGCTGGGACAACATTTACTCTGGATTTGGATGGAACATTAGGTTAAAAAACTAGCAAGCTGCCTTGCTGTCTAGTGCCTTCATATGCAGCTGCCTTCCCAACTAAAACGAAACCTTGTAAGTGATGGATTTGGAAGGCTGCACAAAGGTAGCAAAGCTATTTGTTGCAAACTGCACTCCCCTGTTGAGAAACCTCTTTAAACCAGCTAAAAAATTGTTTGCTAGATTAAGGTGGTTTTAGAAGGTCTAGCTGGACTTCCAGTCTTGCTGAGCTAGGTTCAGCTGTGAGGCCAACCTATGGTTCCCATATGGTTACACGCCAAAGAACCACTTTTAATGCTATTTAGCACCATTGTTTTAGGGTGTATTCTGACCAGCTGAAAAGTGCTCAAAACACTTTTAAATAAATCAGACTAGGACACCATCTAGGACCAGCAAACAAAAGCTATTTTAAGAAAGCCCAAGACCAGAAGACTTTATATTCTTCCTGGACTGCAACTCGAATGAGCTTGTCTTGAACTAGTCATAGGAAATATGGTCCTGCACTCAAGACTTTAGTATGAGTCTAGCCTTGAGTACTACAACACTGGTTAACATGTTGCTAAGCAAGCATAATACCGTAATGATCATAAAACCACATGACACACATATTGGGTACATTACTTTTGATTGTGAAAGTAATTCTACCATCTTTTTTCCACAAAACGGAGTTTGTTATTAGCATATTGCTAAGCTAGTGACATTATACTCTAATGACCATAAAACTAGAACACAAATATTTGAAATGTTAGATGAATTTTTGGTCAAAACAGGTTGTATAAAGGTATAAAATCTGCCATTCCTGCTTTGTCCACCATCATGGATTGTTATTTTTCCCCACAAAACTCACAATTCATTCTGGGGTTGCCTTTTCTGCTTTAAAATTGAGCATTTCCCTCATGAAGCATAGGAGAGACTCACAATTATTTCCACAGAGTTTACCATTAGCATGTTATTTGGCTAACACAACGATACTCCTTTGAGCCAAACCCCATGGAACACAAATGTAGTGTAAGTTATCTGTAATACATACCGTACACCGACAGTGCTGTGAGTATTTAAGACAGAAAAATCTATACAGGTGGAGCTGGAGGATTTCAGAGGAACTGGAAAGCGTGCTGTGAACTGCTAGTGAATGCCAACCAGTCATTTAAATGTAAAGCAGTTGCATATGCAAGGCAAATCAATCAGCTTGTGCTAGCTTATAAAGTACAGCAATTCCTCTTGCTTCATCTACCACAGAGTTTACAATGAATTCTGGGATTGCCTTCTTTGCTTAATCTACCAAAACCCAAAAAGAAGCATCATAATCATGGTGCCAACCTTTTGGAGCTGCCATAGTGTTAGGAGCTGGCCTATGATGCCTTGCAACAAGGCCTACGCAGGCAGCTTGCTGGGTTTTTAAACAGAGCGTCTATATAATGAATGTACGCCATTCATCCTTAAGGAACAACAGTACAGTTTTAAGTTGACCTTTGGAGAGCACTGAATATAATATCAGCTCACTGCCGGCTCCACGCCCACTACCACGCATCCTCTTTATTCTCCGTTGAGACTTCCTCCTCTCATCTGTGCTAGTGGCAAAAACTAATAATCAAATCCTTCCTCCCACAGACACAATGGTTTCTTTGGAAAGCCCCTGCCAAACTACCTATCTCTTTGTCTTTGTTTTTCATACTGTAGACTTAATGGATGCACCAGCCCAATGACAACTCGCTTCATACTTCGAAACCTTCGGTTTGTGTAATTTGTCTGTCTGGTGTCGTCTTCCATAACCACAGAGGAGAGTCTTTGCTAGTGCCAAATGAACAGGCTTAATCGTGACAGGCTCGACTTGCAGGTGAGGTCACAAGTAATAAGCACTAATGAATACCAGATCAGGCTTGGCACAATCAGGCTTACTGCAACACAGACCTTATACTCCTCAAACAGAGCTTTATTTTGAGAGGAGCACAGAGACTGTTAACACAGGATGGAGGGGGGGAAGGCTGTCAAGTTCTTGCCTTGTCTGAGGCTCTCCACCGCTGTACGTTATATAGGCGCGTTGCATTTGCAAACGATTCTTCCATTTGTCAGGCTGTTGGCAAACCTGTCACGCTCGCCCGGTGAAAAGCAAATAATTTATTTATTTGAGTTCAACATAATTAGAAGCATTACCCCAACGCTTGGCACTGACACCTTTTTATGTTATCAAGCGCTGAAGTGCAAAGAGTTAAGATACGCTTGTTGGAGGTGTGGAAGTTTTCACTTTTTTTAAGCTTTAATATTATTAAATTGCAACAAGATGGAGTTTTTTTTTTTTTACCTTTCTAGAATGCTAGCAAGGAAAAATATACATTTGACTGGACAAAAAAGTGCTTTTGTCAGCAATTTTGTGCAATTTGAGTTTGAGATTCACAGCGATCCAGAAGATATTTATTTCCATTTCCGGGTATTTGGCATGGGTTACTATATAAATATGTTATTCATTCCTCCAGAACGTTTGGGCTTCAGAGGAAACATGTTGATACTATTGCTTCTTTCTTCAACTCTAAATAATTGAATAGAAAAGAGGGCCTCCACGGTCTTTTTTATCGAGTCTTCCCGAGAATCTTAAACATCTGTTTTACTGTGCATCCAGCCAGCACATGCTCACGTACAACCCAGAAGGTGACAAAAGAGGCGTTTTTTCATGCTTTGAGATTTTTGATAAAAAGGAGCATCAAGAAGCCTGGCACAGGTACAGTATGGTCAGCCTCCAGTGGGTTTGCTTGCAGTAACATTTGTCATACGCCATTTACCGCCTGGGGCCCCTCACACGTTCATCGTAGCATATTAAAAACAAGTTGATGAGAGTGAAAACAATGCAGAGATGTGTAGCGCTTCACATCTCCCTTAAGTGTCTGCTTCAGGGACAGTTTATGTGCTAGAGATAGCGGTTCTTTGACATTGTCATCTTCTGTCACGTCGCCACAGCTAGTCGTTTCTCCACCTGCACGTTCTTGAGGTGCTGTAGAAGGCGCGTAACTCATCACGCTCTTTGTGCGGAATGTCTCGGGGCCTTTATGATAATGAATGTATGAACTGGGTCTTCCCCCACTAAAGCATTACAATAAATAAAACATTTTAGTCCAGCAAGGCTGATCTCTGTTGTGTGTGTGTTTCCAGATATTTAAGAGTAAAAATCATCACAGATAGACCCACATATTTTTGTGTAATGCTTTGGAGAACAATTCACCAGGGAACACGATTCATTCTCGTTTGCCAGACAGAAAAGCACAATGTATAATTAAGAGTAAAGTGTAAAGATGTAATTGTTGGAGTGTTGATTATCGTTAAATAGCTCTGCAGAAACATGACTGTAAGCCATATTTAGCATACTTAATTTATTAATCGAGCAAGCTGTTTGTTGCTTCTCTTATGTAAGCTGGAGGAGATATGAAGAGCTGCTATGAACTCTCATATAACAGTCAAGTGATGACTAGTTACATCTTATCGTTAGCCTATGTGCGGACAGCAATTATCAGGTGTGAAATACTGTACAAACCTATACCACCTCCAGTGGCCCCTTCTTGGAAAATACTTTCTCTGTAAGAGGCGTAGATGGAAATGATGTAAAATGAAAGTAGTTTATCTTATCTCATATCATTTATTATTCTGAGTAAACTTTTCGTTAATCAGGTTTTTGTTGTTTTTTTTTAATTAAGGTAATTTCCCAGCGCTTTAAAATCTAAAAGATCAATTCTATTGAACCGTCAGTTAGCACACAGGTGTTACTGGGGAAATCTTGTGAGGGATACTTTAATCACATCTTCCCCATAGAAATGGTTTCGCATATCAAAGACAGTTCAAAATGAAGCTGTTTTTCAATCTAGGAAAGTAAAAAAGTACTATAATTTTTGAGCAAAGAAATCGACAAAACATTAAAATAGTTAAAATATTATAAATGGAAAATTTATTCGTCCAATAAAAAGTCATAATGCAATTTTTTTAGGTATTTGGTACAGAATGGTTCTGAAACCATATTATTTTATTTTGTAACCTTTTTGTAATCATATTTGCCAGTTACCAAATATATGATTAACATAGCAATTTGAGTGGAAAAAAAAGTATGACAAAAAATGTTATTAAATATCAGAATATTTGGAGTGTCCTCTTGACTTTAATTACACCAGCACTCGTGCTGCATGATCTCCAGAAGCTTGTTTAAAACCAGATGATCATGTTCTTAAAAATGATTTAGAATTATCTAAACAGCATCTTATGCTTTAATGGAAGTTGGAATCTGACCATAAGAATCTCATATTTGCTTGTTGTGACAGTGACAGAAAACTGAAGAGAACTAAATGTACCTTTATATAAAAAACAATGAAAAATTCCATTAAAAACTTTCTCTACATTTTCAGGTTTAAATGTAGAAAAATACGACTTGTCTTGCTCGTAAAGCCAATACTATTACCTTACAAAAACATTGCCTGGTCAGTTTTTCGAAGCTGCAACAGGTACGACTGAAACTGTACATTTTTACATTCCTGTATCCACCTGTGTGGCGTTCATTTTTGCTTCTGTCTCTTATTGATTATTTGCTAATATTTTTCTTCACCCCATTCCAGTTCATCAATCACAACAGATCGGAGTGTGTGGCTGCTGCCCCGGCTTTGTTACGCCGTCACACTGAAACTCCACATCTATTATGCAGTTCCACATTAATCTTTTAAATCAGTCTTCAAATTAACGTACATCCTCCCTTAAGAGAGGGCTGTGATGCTGTGAAGAGTGTGTTTCTTGTTGGCTTTGATATGGTTCAACTCTTCTTTAACACTTCAGGATAGTCGGAGTGCCCTCCATTGTCCAATTATTGTACTGCACTCGCATTGTTTGTAACAAGCTGATATGCTCAAAGGATGTTTTTTGTGTGTTAGCTTGCTTTAATCACAATCCTGATTACAGACTTTAGGAGTAACCACTGAGATTGATCATACCTAAATAAATATATCAGTATTTATCTCAAAGGCACTTGTTTGGCTTACACTGGAGCCCTGAAAATATGTTGCTTAAAAGACTTTAGTTGCATCAGAATAGGTGGCTAATTTATGGCTGTTAATGGAGAAAGATACTTTTTGTATCCAGGTGGTGTAGTTACAGGATCTACCGGCAGGGGCTAACAGAGCCATGCTAAGCATCTAAAGCGTGATAATAACAAACCTGGGACACTAGCAGGCAGAAAAGGTTTTACCCCATGTGTTACACCAATCAAATAATCAATCTTAAAAGCCTTAAATTGGCTCATGGATATGATTTCAGCCCCGCACTGTGGTCTAAGAGTGCAATATATCCCAACACACTTCGAGAGTACTGTAGTTCTGTGATTTCACCAGGTGTTTCAGAGGAGTAGATGCAGTATTTGCTGTCATGTTGCTCTGGGCTGGTGTACACGGGCTGTATTACCAAAGTTTGGTGTTGCTCTTCCCTTTCGTTCTTGTCAATAATCTCAATATCTGTTGTTGAGCACTCCTCATTCCACTGTGTAAGGTTCCCCCACCCCTAAGAAGGGAAATAACAAACAAAAAATTTCCGTTAGAGCTAATCAAACATGACCACAATCTATATATCTGTAAATCCGTGCAATTTTTTAGTGTGTAAAACATTTTAATAATTCAAAGCACCTTTTTTTCACAATTATGAACTTTTAGTACATTTGAAAGGTTCCACTATTGTTAAAGTTTCTTCATGGAACCATATATAATAGCACAAAAAAATATTATTCCAGAAGACATATTTGCCATGAGTTGTTATTATTTACTCACCCTCAAACCCTTTAGACTTAAGATCTTGGAAACACATTTTAAGATTTTTTTCAGGATAAACTGCTTTTCAAGCTTTCTGACCTTAAAAAGGGTTCAAGCTCCAGAAAGGTAGTAAGGTCATCATTAAAATAGTTCATGTGACATCAGTGCTTCAACCTTCATTTTATTAAGCTATTAAAAAAATAAACAATTTCTTCTCTTCCCTGTCAGTTTTTGATAAAGGAGTCATCATCTGTGGAATGGAATACACACTGTCGTGATTGCGCATCAAGAAATTACACGGAAGAGAGGAAATTGTTGTTGTTTTTTTTCTTTGCACACAGAAAGTATTCTCAAAGCTACAGTACCCAGCATGGTAACACTTTATAATAACGTCCCGTTATAAGTCTTTTATAAGTGATTAGTTAATGATGAAATGTTCATCTACAAAACATTCACATATGATTAATAAGTGATTATTATGTTTAGTTAATTAATTTACAAGTAATTTACAAGTTGTGATATGTTGAAAAGCACA
>JAUMHP010000057.1:13585178-13607455 GCA_032361065.1 Enteromius trimaculatus
TTTGTTTCCCTTATTAAAGTCTTTTGTTTTACTTTTATACTCCTGCCTCCGATCTCCTTCATCTGCTCCACTGCCACGTTACAAAGATTGAATTTAAAGTTCATTTAAATTGGAGGGGGTTTTTTTTAAGTTGAAATGTTAAAATTGATAGCTCTTGATTACAGTAATTAAAGACTGTAGTCAGTGGTTAAAAACAATTTTTGGGAGGGGGGACAATTTTATAAAGAAGTCAGTATTGGTATTATAAAGGTTTTATGTGAAGATTGTTTGGTTTAATGGTTTAATGAGATGATTAAATGGCTACTAGGGGAAAATCTATTCCAGAGACGTCAGAGTAATGCTGGCCTTCAGTCACAAAAAAACATGTTATTATACAAATCTTAAAAAATGTAGTGTATTTATGTTGTTTGTACATTAATTTAATGTTTGAATGTGAAATTGTTGCAATATAAAAGTATATTTAAAAACGTTACTGTTAGTTGGAGTTAACAATTTCAGAAAAATATGTGATTAGGTTTTTTTTTTAATCTATTGACAACATTAGTTTAAACACTCTATTAAAATCTCAAAAAAACATACTTAACAATCAGGGAGTTTCCCAAAATCTGTAACCTAATTATGATCACAAGTTTTTTTTTAATTATGTAATGTCATAATTTGCTAAAAAAAAAAAAAAAGGAAATTCACCCAAGGTTAGTACCATATACAAAACACCTGGGGTCTCCAAATATATAAAATGTAGAAAGTTTGGTTAACTACTGTGAACCTCTTAAATAAATTGGAATGATGCACTTATTGTGTACATACATGTATTTACATTATTATATATATATATATATATATATATACTTATGTTTTTAAAAAGACCTATATGTCTAATTAATTATTGTCTGTACTTACATTTACAGTTGTTGACCCATCCCTTACACCTTAACCCTCCCTTAAAAAACCACCAAACCAGTCCCTAACCTTACCTCTATCCTGTCACGGATCTGCCAGGCTCTGCACCCAGCCAATCACAACGTTCACTCTCCCCTGAGTTCTAATCACCGTCACCTGCAACTCATCACCACCGCAATCAGCCACACCATAAATTTACACACCACTCCACAGTCAGCGTCCGAGCTCGTAGCTACAAAGTGGACTACAACCCTGTGCTCTTCGTTATTGGAATACCCTGTACTTACCTTGTTCTTCTTCGTTCTAGTGTCTCTCCAAAGTTCCAGGATTCCCCAGTATATGTGGTGTGTGGTGGTCTCCCTGCTCCAGCATGTCTCCATCGTCTCTGTGTGTCAAAAAGACTGTATCACTATTCTGCATTCATCTATGACATTCTGTTCAACTTTACTATTACTCACCCTGATCATTGTCTCCATCTGTTGTTACCTGCTCAATTGTGTAACTAAACCTTTACATTCTACTTACCTCCTGTGTTGTGTCCGCTTTCATAACATATCCCACTTCTAGAGCAATGAAAGTGTTTTACAAAACAAAACACAGTAAGTGCATTGTAGTTAAGGCCACCTAACATAAAGTGTGACCAAAAGTTCACTGAAGTTCAAAGAGTCCACTCTTTTTTATTTGTTTGTTAATTTATTAAAATCATATTTTATTGTATTTTTCTATACATTTTTACAGGGTAAATTTGAGGAAAAAATTATATATATATATATATTTCTATTAAAAATATATATGTTGAAAAATTAAAATCCACATTTCTGAGAAGTGCATCCCTACATGTGCAACCCCAATAAGTCAAGACAATATATAAAAAAAGTAAGCTTAATGTGAAATTTTCATAACATATTAAACATGTATATATTCTTGAAGTCTCTGAGATACCAAATACTGTCTTAACAGACCATGAATATATACAGGACCATAGTTTCAGAGATGTTCTGCATCCCACAGTTCTTTCAAGATCTCTACTTGTAATAGAGATTAATGAGACTAGTGCTAAGCAATTACGAAACGTTGAATGACACTGACCACACCAACCTTGTCATTTCAATTGTGCCACAGAGAGGACGGAGATGTCAAGGTAGTGAAGGGGAAAGAAGAGCGTCGATTCAAAAGACGAGGATAAATCTTTGAGCAGCACTCGATTCCGTCTGGGCTGCGGAGCAGTTCTCCCCCTCTGGGAAGGGCTGCGTGTCTGCAGAGAAACCGAGCTAAGACGAGACCTGTCAGGAACAAAGAGCGAAATTCCAATGATATGTTTAGCTAAAAGGGTGAGAGAAAAGTGAATCAAAGCAGTGCAGGATCAAAGAAACGCTTCAGTAAAGTCAACTTGGCCGCCAAGAGACCAGCAGGGGATGCATATGATTTATAAGTTGTTCTTCAGAACCTTCTGATGTTGAAGAATTGATTGTTATTGTTGCTAGAGAGAAGAAGAGGGAGACGTGGGACTGAGGTGGAGGGTCACCTGTTTACGTTTCAAAAGCGGAGCTCTGTGATGTGTGACCGTCGTCAAACACTGGTCTTGAACAGAGGCACTGGAACACATCAGGGCCAATAAGCCACTGCAACAAACAGCGGAAAAGAAAAGCGACGGTTGTTTTGTTTGCTTTGACTTGACTTACATACAATCAAACAAACAGCTTTTGAAAGTCAACATGACTGCGAGTGATGATCAATGGCAGTTTGTCAAGGGCAGAGTAAAGGTCAACTGAAGGGTCGATGTCAACAGTGCGCTACAAGAGATGTCACGCTCTCTGATCTACTGTTGCTTTAAACAGAGCTAACAGCAGCTTTAGCAAACCTGCAGAATTCTGTGGATATTCAGAAGCCCAAGATGCATCTCCCATTCCCTTTAAAAGCCAGTTTAAAGACTAAACGCTTCTCCAGAGAGGAAACAGATCTGCCCGTGTGCAAGTTTAAAGCACACTAGCAGACCATCTATGGGACAAGCTGGATTCCAGCAAAGCCTCCTGACAATAATAATTTTTGCATTGTAATCCTTTCAGCTATAATATGGCTTGTTTGTGTGTGTGTAATAAGTGTATGCACGCTGTGGAACTCCATGTTACTAAGACACTCTTTAAATAACAAAACAATATTGTGCTATTGATTTTAGATCATGTTGTAGTTGGTCATAGACAAAATAGCTCCAACAATGCACCTGAACACACCTTGTTTTCAGACTAGCATACCCATGGGCACACAAACCTACTTTTATTCATTTATCAGGTTTGGTCATCACCGACATTTAGCAGTGTACACAACAAAAACGTCTGAGCAAAAACATGTTTATTGTAAGCTAACCACACTACCCACTACTTCCTTTAAGGCTCAACTTAACATTATCTGCCTTACTCAACCAACATTCTACACAGTTCTTAGTAAATAATAATAATAATCATAAGTGGATGTTTTTTTTCTCTCATCTTTTTTACAGGAATACTTTATTATTTGCTTTGAGTTTTGTTTAGTTCTTTTTTATTTTGTTTCATTTTATTATTTCGCAGTTTCTGATTTACACTATTAAAAGACAATAAATCCATGAGTAAAAATTATTTATTATAAAAATAAAATAAAGGACCTCACTATTATTAAAAATATATATTTTTTTAAATAAATATAATAATATTTAATAAATTACAGATTATTTAGTCTAGAAGAAAAAAAAGAATCCATAATTTAATAATAATAATAATTATATATATATATATATATATATATTACAGAAAATTAATGACTCAACACCCTTACAATATTAAAAAAAGAATAAATAAATGCAATTATATATTATATATTTTTTATATTAAAATGTGGGGGGGAAATCAATAAATATTTTTTAAAATAATAATAAACATAATATGTAATAAGTCTAGAGGTCAAATATTCCTAAATTTAACTAACAAGAAAATGTGTCTTTTAAAAAAGCATCAAATTAAGGCCAGCGCATCCTCAGATACATGTTGCTGTTGTTTGCAAGGTTTTTTTTCAAACAGAATGAAAGAGTATAAAGGTGCGTGACATGACAGAGAACATGGCATGTAAGACATCTGAAGCGAGCGGTGAGTGTATGTATGTGTGTGTTTATGAGATGCAGCCAGCAGACTGCAAGGTAAGAGTGGTCCACTGGGACAACTCAGAAATAACAACAAAGAGTCATCAGAGGTCTGGATGAAAGCCCTGTCATGAAATATTTCACTTCTCACAGTCCACACCTCAATGAGTATGTGCTCATAGATTGACTGACTGAGGCTCCTGCCAGAGCACATGGGATTCTGACCACAACAAACCTTGGATCTAGAGGATATCTCAGTGCAGTCACATTTAATATCACAGAACACATTCACAACATTACGTATAACTGTGCTTTAGCTGTGCTATCCATCAAAGGCATAGTACTGTAGGTAACTTGCAAGTTAAGTCAAAATGGCTTTAGAACTTCTCAGAACTGTGCAATTTCTCTTAGAATTGTATTAAATTTTAAATAGAAATGCACTAAACAAATATAAAGAGAAGGAACTGCATGCTTTTTGATTGTAAGATTATGGTTGAAAGTTCAAGTTTGTTATGATTCTCAACCTCTTTCTTTTAACACTTCATCTTACTTCTCACAACCATTACTGTTTCTTTTTTATTCAACAGTGCCATCAAGTGGACTTCTCATGTCTGCTTAGTTGCAAAATCAGGCCAGACATATAAAAGTGCAAGCATAGCCTAATTTTTAATTGTGCAGTATTAAAAATAAAGTGCAAGCATTTGGATTTTCACCAAATTCCAGCGAAACTATATAAGAATTCACAGATAACACAGATAATGTTTTAATGTCATGTCACATGTTGTCAATGAACACATAGTTTTCCAAAGTATCAACATGTGGAAACAATTGTACATTTCCTGTTATCTGAAGAAAGTTAATGGTTTTAAACCAGTCATTTTAATATCAAAGCACTTAACACTAGTATTATAATTACTTGCAGGCTGGCAATTCCAAACCCCTGTCAAGGTTGCATTTGAAGAAAATTACTTAATATTTATCTGACATGTACAGTATGCTTGGAGTCGGACGAGGCAGTTCACATTACAGAAGATTGCTTTGTATTATGGCCATTTTGGTAAATTACATTGGCCTTTGATCTCTGCTAGTTGATTGACTTGCATGGTTTTCATTATAAAGACTTGCAAAGTCTGTCTGCATGTTGATACTAGTAAACAAAATCAGAGAGACTGTGTCCAGCTGTGCTTAAGATTGTAGATCAGCTTGATTACAGAGGCTTTGAAATGCTCTAGCTGGGGAAGACAATAGGTTTGCTGTTTTTGCTCAGCCATTATTGCCATGTATGGATGCTTATTACAAACAAAATATGAAGCTTCAGAAAAGGCTAGAAACGTAGCATAGCGATATTTTTAGGTAGCTTAGTGTAATGTATGAGAATAATGTACAATTAGCTATAATGTCAGGCTGACTTATTAAGGTCACACACTAAACAAACACAGATATAAAATATGGATTTCTTTGAATTAATTTACACTCTTACCTTTATCATGTAAGCTTCTGCTGAAGAAAATAGTCAGCTACAAGCAACAGGATAAAAGTTTATAAAGGTAATGTTTTCGAGGACATCTTCGCTACAATTAAGCCATTCGGTTTGTATTTTAAGACAAAAGAGCGCGAGTGCTGTGTGCTTCTAAGTCGAAAATGGCGCGAATTGTAAGTGTAGGCCCACGTTTGAAAAGTTATATATATATTTTTTTTTAAATTTAAGCCTTTTCAACAGAATAAAAGCCAGTTAACAAAATGTATAATTTTAATTGACACGCGGTTTTATGGGTTTCAACAGTGACATTTTTGTCCTTGAAACTTTTTATAGGGTGAATTCAGGTAAAGTGGGCCATTTATTTAAGTGTAATTTAGGTACCTAGATTTATTTTACTTTTGTTGACATTAAGGTCCAGCAACAATATTTAATTGTGGATAAAGTTATTTGCACGTTATAGGCTATACCAATAAACGTTTTGAGATCACTCCAGGCAAATTTCTTTTCTTTAAAGTGATTAAATTTATCAAAAATTAAAAATTTATCAATAAAACACGATTTATTAGCATGTATTGTCTGTCAAAGCTATTTTACATTATATTTAACAAATGTAAAAAATATATAACCCACAGGTTATGAGTAAAAAAAAACGTGTAAATCCTCATGGGAATTCAGTTGTTCCACATTAAATCTGAATATCAGAATATTCATAATTCAGAATATTGATAAATTTAACTCTACAATATGTTAAACACATTTTGTTCTTCACATTTTATTCCATTAAATTTATGGAAACAAAAAGTTGTCCCAATAATATTTGTTTTAATTTAGTGAGCATCTTTATCATTTAGAAATATCTTATGCTGAAGGGACTTCAATGCACCTTTCACCATGACACAGTCCTCCTTTGATGTATGGTCACACCCACCAGTTTCATATTGCATCAACCAAAACTATTTTATAATTTATATTATCTGGCGTAAAATGATTTCATGAAAAGAAATTAGGGTCAAACATTAAAATTCCGATACAAATAAATTTTGGCTAAATACTATTTGCATTAACACAGCTAAAATTATCTAAAACTGAAAAAGGCATCAATTAAGGAGGGCGATATGGTTACGTTAATAAGCAGGCTTTCTATGATTGATTGATGGAGAATATTGCAAATCAACCAATAAGAATCAAGTACTTGAGAGCACAGTGTAATTCAAAAGTGATAAACTTTCTTAATTGCCACAATCCATAAATAATTAAAAATAAAAAACAGGAAAGCATATAGGGTATCCACTTTTATTGAATTTACAAGTATGGTGTTTAAACATTACTGCAAGCAGTCTTACAGCCTTTCTCTCCATATAGTGTGGAATAAGATTATAATAGCTACATGCTAAAAATAATATAACGTTTCAGTGTCATTACTGAACTCACAATGCCCTTCCTTACTTGCCCTCACATTTCTACTTCTAAAAGCGGGATCTACTTCATCAAGATCAGCCTGACGTAACCAAACACTGAGACTGACAAGAAAATGACCATGAAAATATGACTCCCATCATTATCCAAGATGGAAAATACTTCCAAAAAGAGAAATCATGGAAATACACTTTTCGTGTCACATAAGGTCTGACTGTAAAAGCCATGTCTCTGGCTCCACACATTCTCTGCTGGAACACTTTCCTAGGCTCTCTTTCACTGCTGAGACACATACTGTAGAGGGCAAATCTGTAGTGAATTAAAGCGTCATATTTAATACATCTATGATTCCATCGGACACCAGCTCCCAGTTGGTTTTTCAGGCCCAACTTGAGAAAACGTTTAAAGTGTTGAACGTTATTCTGTGTGTTTGAACTTCACTTTTTTTCTTGAGAGTGATATTGTATACCCTTGTTACCACAGACCTTGGCAAGAAGAAGTGAAAAACTGAGCTGAACGACTGCAAGAACATGGTACTCAACGAATGTAGGGCAAAATGCCGTCTTGTCACGCCATCTTGAGGAGGTATTGTGGTATTGCATGGTATTGATGGTTGGCTCAGATTCATGAAGCAATATTATAGATAAAATCAATATATATATATAAAAAATGATATTTTTGAGCATAAATAAAGCAACACTTTCCCCTTATAATACCAATTTTAGAATTTTATCTGTAATATTTCTCTGACTGCTTTCTTTTAATACAATATGGGTTACTTATCATTCAAGGACAGAGCATTTCCTAAACATAAAAATATAACAAAAAACTAATTCAATGAAAATGAACGGCTTTTGGCATCTAACACAATTTAACCAAGATCACATCTGTGCGGAGTGAAGAGGGTTTGGTTAAAGCTTGACAAAGCGGTGTGGTAAAAGCTATTCTACTATCATTTAGCACATATTTTTTAAACAAACTTCTTGAATTCATCATAAAGCACGAGCACAAAAGCGCCTCCCATTCCTCTGAGTACGTTAGACAGAGCCCCTTTGAAGAAAGCTTTTCCACCCTCATCACGCGCGATCTTTCTCCAGCAGTCAATGGTTCCAGTGTACATAATATCCGCTGGGAAAACAAAAGACAAAGGCCTGAGTTGAAATAAATGATGGAGAACAGTGCATATGTTTGAGTGTGTCTGTTGTGTACCTCCTTTGCGCCCGGACTGCATCATCATGCGACGCCGCACGGTGTCAAATGGATATGACACCACGCCAGCCACTGCTGTCACAGTTTGTGCAATCATCCAGCTGACCACAATGTGGGTGTTCTTAGGGTCGGGAAGCATGCCTGCACAGCACCACACACAATTATGCATGCATGCTTCTTATATATTTGAAGAATTGAAGAACTGGCTGTTTGTATTAAATTAGAATCACATAAAGATTAACTTCTGAAGTTGTGATTCAAGGAAAACAATGGGAATGTATTCTAGGAAAAGAAGAGATGTTTCATCCTGGTCTCCAAAAAATATGACGACATACAAACAAAAAAATATATAACAGGTGAAATTCAAGCATTTCTATCCATAAGATCTATAAATCTTCAAAGTTCAAATCTACAACTGTTAAAAACAGTGCTGTTATTGTTCACTACAATCTCTTACAAATGGTTTTCATTCACTGTAATAAAGGTAAAAAACAAAAAAGGTTAAAGTTCTAAAAGTATTAAAATAGAAATAAATTAAATCTAAACAGATATGTAAATACAAAGCTAATTAAAAATGACAAAAGCACACAATAAAATGATTAAAATAAAACATTTAAATATAAAGTTTAAACAAATGGATAAATATTATATTATAATATATATACACATATATAACTATGAATATATATATACAATATTAAAAGTTTTACAAATTATTAAGTAAAATTATAAATAAATACCATATCAGTACCCTGCTTCAAACAAGGCTTTGTCAATCTAAGATTCAAAAGTATCTATTTGATTTTCTACTAAAGGCTATTATTATATTTAGATTCTATTTCAAAACATTCAACTGAATTCAGCTATTTGTTTTCTTCCTCTATTCAAATTATTTCAAAATCCAAAAAGATACACTACAAAAGGAAAGGCAGTCTCATATCAATCCTGAATAGTGCACAACCCTGAAAATCACATGATCTGAAGCACAAACCTATTACCTTTAGCAGTGTCATAGATTCCGAAGTAGGCGGCCCTGTAAATAATGATGCCCTGGACAGACACATTGAAGCCCTGATACAGACCCCGCAACCCGTCTGATCTAGAGATTTTGGCCAGGCAGTCGGCCAGCCCATTGAACTCTCTGCCGCTGCCAGCTTTGCCGACATCTGCAGCCAAGCGGGTACGAGCGAAATCCAGAGGGTAGACGAAGCAGAGGGAAGTGGCTCCTGCAGCTCCTCCGGAGGCCAAGTTGCCAGCGAAGTATCGCCAGAACTGCGTGTGCTTATCAACACCACCCAAGAATATCTGTTTGTACTTGTCCTTGAAAGCAAAGTTGAGGGCTTGTGTAGGGAAATAGCGAATGACGTTGGCTAGATTGCCGCGCCAAAACGAAGCAAAGCCTTGCTCCTTAGGAATCCTCACAATACAGTCGATAATACCTTTGTACTGCTTGTCTGCACTGATCTGCTTGCTGGCATGTTGTACCTATAAAGTAAAACACACAATATTGTGAGATACATGATATCTGGTAATTGATATCTTTATATTTATGTGATGATGCTAAAGCTGTATTTCCGTCAGCTATTACCTGCTTTTTCAGTGTCACATGATCCTTCAGATATCATTCTAATTTGCTGATTTGCTTCTCAAGAAACATTTATTATTATTATCAATGCTCAAAAAAGCTGCACTGCTTAATATTTTTATGGAAGCCATAATACATTTTTCTCATATTCTTTGATTAATAGGACATTCAAAAGAAAAGCATTTATTTTAAACATTGTTTTCTTAACATTATAAATGTTTTTAATTTTTTTTTCATCAGTTAAATCTGCTAAATCTACTGACCCCAAATCCCAAGCACAGTAGCCTAGGGGTGTTCGGTTCCGTTTTTTTTTGGAGTCGGTGGAATCGACTCCACGACTCCATTTACTCTGAATTAAAATAGAAATACATTTGCGCCTAGAAAATCACATCAACCACCTGCTGTAAGTACAAACTTAATATGGGAATGAGTGTGTAGTGGCTGTAAAAAGGCTGAGTCACTTAAAACGTGTTTTATGTGCTGATCCTGCGTCAGTGAAAACACATGTTCATATAGAGACAACGTCACGTTTATGTAAACATGCATCCTTTAAGGGCCAACAACAGCGGTTACTCTATTAAGATTTTTTTACGTTTTAACACGGAAATTAAGTTTAATTTGAATTAAAATTAGTGTAAATATACAAAGTGTTGAACTTAAAAAACACTCGACGCTGGGAGTCGACTCCCCATCTCTACAGTAGCCTACCGTATCACATTTCCTCAGAAATATTAAGCAAAAAAAATTTTTAACATTAATAATAATATGAAATGTTTCTTCTGTTTCTTCAAACCAGCATATTATGATTTCTGAAGGATCGTGTAACACTCAAGACTGGTGATGACTGCAGTAAATTCTGCCTTGCTATCACAAGACTAAATTAAATATATTAAAATATAAATCAGGTATTTTTAATTATAACATAAAATATTAAAGTTTAAATCAAATTTAAATAAATGCAGCATTGGTGAGCCCAAGGGACTTTTTTCAAAAACATTAAAAAAAAATCTTCAATAATTCAAACATTTGAATGGTAGCATTTGATTCTCACATTATTTTCTAATGATTATCTTGCAAAACTAGCCCTAATGCATAAAGTCTGGGCCTGCAACATGAGACCAGACTGCAGGGGGCAAGATGTGTCACCCATCCAGCTGCTGAAAATGGCCTTGAAATATGGCACATATGGGTTACTAAAATCTATTAATAAAGATCCACGTGAAATAATGTCAGAATAGAAAATATGAATTAAAATTATTTTAATGTTGAAGTCCTCCAGGGATGCGGATGTTGCAGACAGACAACTCCAACATGGCCTCTGAAGGACAAAGTCAGCTCGAATCTTTTTAGCCACAAAATAATTCATGTTATTCTTAAATACCAAAGAAGGAGGTTTAATAATTAGCATGCATCACTGCATAGTACGTCAAAAGAAGTCGAGATGATGATTCTCACCTGCAGCAGCAGTTTGACTCTCTCTATCGGCGCGACTGCAGTTTTGGAGATAGCCGCTGCGACCCCACCGGCTAAGAAGTCTTTAGCAAAAGAAACTGCAGCATCAGCCATGACGATAATGCTTAAGTTGCGTGTATTATAAACACGATATAGGCTACTGAACGTGCTGGCAGAAGCAAGAGGTAGAGCGGAAAGTGATGGGGATGCTGCGAAGGACACACTGCGCAAACTCTCGGGGTTTCTCGCGATACTTGCTCCAGGTTCACGTAAATAAACGCTGTGTACAACATACAGTAGCTACACAACGTTTTCACGACAAGCTTTATCTATTAATTGATTAATAACGTTATAATTAATTGTCCATTGCATCATTTCCTTTAATATTCAGTAATATGTATCATACTATTCCAATCTTAAAGAGATTTGAACTATAAAACAAAATAGAAAATCAGTGCAGAATAGTCATTATGTGTCTGTCTAATACCTCATGGCCCGGTTTCATAAACGGAGCTTAGCTTGAGCCAGGACTAGGCATAAGTTAAATTAAGATATTTAAACTACTTTTACAAAAATGCCTTATAACAGGTGTGCATCTTAACACAGAACAATGACACGGACATGTTTTAAGATATATCAGAGCAAGATATTTTCATCTGAGACAGCTCAAACGTGCAATTTAGTCTGGGACTAGCTTAAGCCTTGTCTGTGAAACTGGGGGCATATGTATTATATATCTCTTCAATCTATTCCCGGTTCGACTACAAACCCCATTGCTCCCTCTAAACAAATAGCTAAAGACAAGCATTTGTTTTGATTCAAAACCATATTTAATTCAATATAAAACATTCACAGTTAAAAACTACTTCTGTAATTAATAATAATCATGTACAAATACTTATGTTGAGCTTTTAGGTCCGAAACGTTTGTATTATTTAAACACAGCTAAAACATTGAACTGGAATGAGTCAACAGTAGTGTTTTCAAGATGCTGTAGTTATTATCACTCAAGTTCTGCTGTTTCAATGGATGCTGAAGAACAGCCTAGTAATGTTTTGACTTTTGGGTCTTCTTTCACAAATAGCATGGCATCCAGCAGGTTGTCTGTGTGCTTGATGTGTTTGGTAGTGAAGCCATGTTTCTCCAGTAAGTCACTGTATTCGGTGGTGCTCCTCTGTTTTCCTTCTGTCATACTGAGGGCTTGCAACAGGGCTCGGCTCGGCCTTTTCCTTTCTTCATCCAGGAAGATCTCAGACACCAGAATCCCACAACCTGTTTGGTAGCAATGCATTCACAAACCAAACATGTAAACCCTTGACCTTGATTTTGCTTAAAAGTTAAAATAGTCATTTTTATGACATTCAGTTGTTCACAGTAAAGAATACTTAAGTGGTAATGTTAAGATAGAGTTCATACTGTAGGAATCAATTAGGCCACGAGTTCACAAATTGGGATGAAGAATCCCTCCAGGGGGCGCTAATGGGCCATATCACTATATTAGACGGCCCTTGGCATCAAGAAGTTTGATACTTCAGAGTCAGACGCACATTAAGAATTGAATCGTCCTTACCTGGTGTGCACATTTTGGACAGTTTACTCAATAATATATGCAGTTTCTCGTCAGACCAATCATGGAGGATTCGTGCAAGAATATACAGGTCTGCTTTAGGCAGGTCATCTTTAAAGAAATCTCCTATCGTGCAAATAAAATGAAAAAATAAAATTGAGCAAAGAGTGAGAAAAAAAAAAACAGTCAAGAATTTCATTAGGGCCTTTTGCACATAGGATTATGAACAGTATAAAAACAAATAGACTAAAATTCTTCATTATAAAAATGTCTATACTGACCTGCAACAAATGATACTCTGTCATCAGTTTCTTTAGGCTGAAAGTGGCGCCTCATCTCAATGACTTGTGGCAAGTCGAATACAATAACTGACAGTCCAGGATGGGCTTTTGTAAACTCATATGCCATGGCACCAGTGCAACCTGTGTGAGAACAGAATGCTTTCTTAAATTCTCGTATCATCTAAAAAATATAATTTATATCTCTAGACTACATTATGGTATTCAGTGTGGAAATTTTCTGATGCTTCTTATGCTCACCAAAGCTGCATATACAGTATTTGATCAAAAATAAATTAACAACTGTAATACTGTGGACAAATGTTTTATTAAAAATAACCATATTCTATTTCAATACATTTCAAAATGCAATTTATTCCTATGATTTAAAGCTTTCAGCAACCATTACTCCATTCTTCAGTGTCACATGGTCAAAAGTCAGTCCAATATTCTGATTTGGTGCTGAAGATACATTTCTTCATATTATCAATGTAATAAAATTGTGCTGCTTAATATTTTTAAATAAACTATTAAACAATTGTTTTTTTTAAGGATTCAAACAAAAAAAGAAGGCTGATCTTTTTTTTAGGATTCTATTTAGTTACTCTAGTGTCATAGAAATGAAACCCTTCACCCTTTAAGTACCTTTAAAGTTGCTAACTTTTTTTTGTAGGTGAGGAAATAAATTCTAGTTTTAAATTTAGGTCAAAGCATGTAAAGAGAATAAATAGCATGCAATAAATACAGATGTCCTTGGCATAAAAAGCCCTTGAGTGAACAAGCAATTAGAAGTCTTTCTAATTTGCATAAAAAGCTTGCAACTCTTTTTCAGATAAGCAGCTTTTGAGAACAAGCTCTTTCAAAATAAAATATGCATGCACTATGCTCTAGTGAAATCTCAAATTATGCAAGACAGCAGTGGGACGGTGGTTTCTGCAAATCTTATCTGTGTGTTCTCGCGGTCACTTGCTCATGTCTAAATGGGAAGTCAGGCACGCAATGTTTTGATCTGCTTTTTTTATCTCACATAGTGAGGAATGTTGAATAATCCTGAACATTAAAAAAAACAGAGAGAATATGTTCTTTCATTGTTTTTCCTTTAATACATTTATTTTCATTTCTTTTAAAATAAAATATATTTTACTTTGAATTGACTTTATATATTAAAGTGCCCCTGTTATGGATTTTTGAAAATGACCTTTCATGCAGCGTAACAGCTCTAAGCGAATGTAAACATCCTGTAATGTTTTTAATCTGAAAATGCACCATATATGAAGTTATTGTCTCTTAAAAGAAAGAGTTTAAATAATTGAAATGAGTCATTTTAGAGTCCCGAGCTGTTTCATGTTGACTTTAAAATGAAACATTAGCATATTGCCCGCCCACTTGTTGCGGTCACAGATCTGAGAAAACTTGATTTTAGCATTGGTCTGAAGGAAAATGCAATTTATTCTTTGCCACTAGGTGGAGAGTTAAAAGCTCAGAAACACTGCTTTTAAATTAAATCAACCATTTAACAGGCATTTAAGGCTCTCCGTAAAAATGTGGTTACTGCATTTGGTTAATTAGTATATCATGAATTTAATTACCTAAAAATTAACCAATGATAGCCTTAATTTTACCATCTGTCTCTATTTTTGAGGTTAAAATTATATACCTCCAATGTCACATGCTGTTTTATAGGAAGAAAGATCAAACGCTGTTGCCACATCTTTTCCAGTCATTCTTGCAATGCTGTGCATTGCATCCATTAATCGTATCTTAACTTCGTCTTTATTGTAGTAGGCATCCTAGAAAACAACAAAGCAGTTCTACTTAATACTAAAATGTCAATGGCTTTTGAAAATCTAGACCCATAGGTGATATAAGCAGATGCATTTACCTGAAACATATCCTCATTCTTTTCCCCAAATGCTCGCTCATGTTGGCTGGTGCCTTCCCTGACAGCGTTCTCTAGATGGCTGAAGAGAGGCCACACCATGTCATTGCAGTGGAGAATGTACCCATGCAATGACTCTGGGCTGTCTGATACCAGGAAGCGGCTCGCCTGTTCTGTATTTCTATACACTGCAACAGACAATAAACAATGTTACATTTACAGTCCACCTCCAGACATGACAGCAATCAGTAGGAGGAAATACATGTGAGTGCCTTGTTTTAATGAACAGAGATAGTGCTTGTTAAGTTATAAAGGAACAATGAGCTTAGAGGTTTCAGAACTCCCATTTAGGAAAACCACATGAGATTTCTATGACAGGAACACCATTTATGTGAGTAAAAACCCAATACGTAAGTCTTACCACTGGGATTTTGCTGTTCGCCACGGTCTAGAAGCCCTAAAGAAACAGCAGCTTCCAAAAGCCTCTCAGTGCCTAAAACAGAGGCGTTGATTTGGCCAGCTACCTCTTCTAATGTCAGACTGTTAGAGCTGTTTAATACATCAAACACCTTCAGTTTGGATGCTGTGAATAGAGTCTGACAAACAAATGCATTGCATAACAGTTACCACACATTTCCCCATTGCTCAATCATGCCAAGCATTTGTATTTTAATGGTTAATGTGTAAATGAATGCACTAAGAGCACAATGGCTAAAGTCAAAACTGCCCATTGATTTCCATTATATGACTGACGGACTGAAACAGTTTGAGTTGTTTGTATTCTACTGAATAAACAAAGTGACCTAGTATCTCACAAAAGTGAGTGAACCCCTCACATTTCAGCAACTAAGGTAGTCTATTACTGTCCTCTGAAAATAACTCAACATACAGCCTTCATTGTCAAAATTATTTTTCCAGTTTGACAGGACCTTACAAATTTGTGTATTTGTATAATTTTCCATTAGAGCAGTTAGAACATTTCTCTCATAATGTTTAACATGGTACCTCATGGAAAAAAAGAAAAGAAAAGAGGATTAGAGAATTAGAACTGTTGGTCTCCACAAAGATGGCCTAGGCTACAAGAAATTTGGTAGCACTCTGAAACGGAGTCTTAGTACAATGGCCAGTGTCGTATAGAGGTTTTCCTTTGCCTCGCAAAGGTCAATCAAAGACATTAGGTCCTCCTGCTGTGCATCAAGTGCAGAAGATGACTTCAAAAACAGACACATGAGTGCTTCCAGCATTGCTTTAGAGGTTGCAGAAGTGAAAAATCAGCTTGCCAGTGCTTAGACCATATAGATCACACTGAAAAAAGTAGGTGTGCATGGCTGTCGTCACAGAGTGAGGCCCCTTTTGAAACCAAAAAACACAGATTCTAACATGTACTGTGACATTCTGAAGGAGAACATGATGCCCTCCCTTTAAAAACTGGGCCAAATGCCAGGTTTCCAAAATAATAATCACCACAAACACACTGCCAGGATGCAATGGTGATGCTGAAGGTAAGGGTGATGGAGTGGACAAACACGTCTCCCGACGTGAACCCTATTGAGCACATGTGGGGCATCCTCAAACGGAAGGTGGAGACGCACCAGCAGCCTTATGATGTCATTATGGATGAGTGGAGGAGGAATCTACCAACAAACTGTGCAACTTTGCAGCTGAATGCCAGTGCTAAATAACAATGGTGTCCTAACAAAATATTGACATTTTGGGCACAATTTTGACACGTTCACTTAGGGTGTGCTTATTTTGTTGCCAGTTGTTTGGACAATAATGGCTACATGCTGAGTAAATTTGTACTTTTATACAAGCTGCACATTGACTACTCTAATATATATCCCAGTTGCATTTATCAGTATTGAAATAGGAAAATTGTTGCTGAAATGTGATGGGTGTACTCACTTTTGTGAGATACTGTACATCTTGGATGCCCTTGGGGTAAGATGATAAACATCAAATTTAAATTTTTGGGTGAACTATCCCTTTAAAGGTATAGTTTACACAAAACTCATTATTAACTCTTGGTCTAAACCTATATTCTTTTAATTTTGATGAACAATTGACGAATTTCTACCACAAAAAAAAAAGAATCATGACTACCTTTGAAGCTTTGAATCCATCCAGTAAGCTAATGATACCGTGGGGGACGTCCGGTCTGCTGCACTCTGGCCCAATCACATTCTGTTCTTGCATTGATGACCGACTGTCATCTTTACCGTTTTCCAATAGCTTAACCTCCACATTTGCAGCACCTTCAGAAAGGCTGTTCACCAGAGTCCAAGACTCATCCGATTCCCTTTTGACTTTATGGGCTGGACTATCAGGTGGGCTGTTAAAAATCAACCCCAGCTGCTTGCAGAAGTGGTTAAGAGGGAAGCCTACCACATTAAGAAAATCTCCTTTCACATACTCCACCAACATGCCACCCAAAGCCTGGATCCCGTACCCACCAGCCTTGTCCCTGTCAAGCACATATAAATCTCTTAGTCTCATCATTGATAAGAATTTGCACAGAGTACAGAACATGGATTTATTTATTCAAAGTGGACTACCTTGCTCTTTTTCAACACGTCAAAGCAAACACAAAAATCACCAACTCTATAAAGGTCGAAATTCCACAGGTTCAACAAGTTCAAATTTACTGAACACGCTCAGCAAATGTGATCGCAACCTTCAATGCATTTAACATGTGAAAACCAATACACATAAACTTACATGGGCTCTCCACTGTTGACGTACTCCCAGAGCATCTCCTCGGATAATTCTGCAAATTTAACTTTTGTCTCTTCATAAAAATCAACCACTTTGTAGTCTGTATCGGAACCTGCAAAGAACAAAAATGTATCTTTAAAATGATTTATCTATTATTAAAATACAAGTCTTTAATTGTAAAAATAAATGCATTAAACTTTAACCTACCACTCTTGTCATGGCAGAGAACAATAGCTACCCCCGTGAAGACGCTATGTTCCTTGCCACTCAACCTGAAATACAATAATTTCAATATATTTCCATTTCTGAATCAGTGCAATAAACACCTCACTTAAGACAACAAAAAACAAAACTGCACCTTGACAGCATACAGTAAGCATCGTGTTTATCTGTAGGCTTCTCCAAGATCAAGCCATCAACTGTCTGAGGATGAAAAGAAAGGACAAATTTAACAAAGGTAGTTTCCAGGACAGATGTACGTAGGCTATTATATTATACAGCTACTTACTACAACAGTGTCTGCTCCAATTACAATATCCGGACTTTTCAAGTGTTTCTGAATCCAGCATATATGCAGAATAAAGGGGACATTGTAAATGGTGAGAAACTAAAATGTGCTTTCTCACATACAGAAATATGCAACTTACAAATGGCATTCGGTGAGCCACTTCTAAAGCCTTCTGTTTGGCTGTCTCCACTGCATAGTCATATGGGTTCTTAAACAAGGATTTGTCTAATGTTTCTTTAAACCAAGAAGGAACCACTTCGAATCGTAAACCCTGCCTCATCGATGCAGAAGGAGAGAGAAATGCACTGATTAGTTCATTATCCATGTAAAAACCTAATACAAATAACCAAAAAAAACTTACAGCATTGGATAAAATCTCCAGACGTCGTGGAGATGCGCTTGCCAGGACAACAAGCTTTCCACCCAACTTGGATATTACTGGATTTAACAGCATGTTGTCTCTCTCCTTTCTGTCACTTCCAGAGGTCTATCCTGGGAATCAAGGGAAAAAAATAGGAGTTGTCAAAATTAGCCTATGCCAAAACAAAAAACGTTTAATACCTGGAGATGGGCTTTTAAAGCAAAATCATAACTGCATATGCTCAACCAGCAAAACCAGTATATTAATTTCTAAGATTAAGGACAATGAGGCTGCATTGGAGTTGTATTTAGTCTAGTTATACAGCAGTGTATTCATGCAAGAACTTAGCGTGACGAAAAGCGATATTCATTTTACTCATGTTTTGACACTAATATATTCAGGAGTAAAGTTAGCAAAATACACACATATAAGATAAGTAAATATTAATGTACCTTCATTCTTTTTAAGCATTTACCTGGAAAGCCTTGCTCCACTGAACTCTTTGGGTTTCCCTAAACGCAGCGCACTCACTGACAGAAATCCTGAAGAGGCGGAGTCTACCACGCGCATGCGCAGTTACCTGTCCTGCTCTAACAACGTCACAATATTTCTGCGGTACCACGTGTAAATGAAGTGAGGTTTCATTTATTCGAGATGGATGTAATACTTTCGAGGGAATTATTTTAGGACATTATGAATATGACTCTACTAAAAACAAAGATTGTTTTGTCATAAATTTATTTTCTCTGTAAACTTACCGAGTTTTCCTTTTCTTTTTTTAATAATTTTAAAATGATCTAAACACCATTTGATTGACAGAAAATAAACAAGCAATTAGACATATTTAGCAAAAATACAATTTGTATACTATAGCCTAATTGGTGATTTTGTCTTTTACTTTTTTCTTTGTTTTCAGCTGACATAATGTATGTTGTTGATATTTTGTTAATTTTGTACAAACATCTTTTAAATGCCAACTCTGTATTCTTTCCTTGAATTAATTAAAATAAAAGGATAAAAGTAAATGGAGTGTAAAAGGAAATTACTGTTGTATTGTCACAACAAAAGGCACCAATACAAAAATGTTACATCAGTAGTTACATTAGGTATACTGTTAATTAATTTTGAATTTACACTCAGAACTAAGTTCAAGTAACTGTACTGGTATGCATTGCAAAAGATCTCATTAGATTATGATTACGTTTGAGAGGGTGGGGTATAAAAACAAAGCAAAAACGTATTGTTCTAAAAAAAGTTGGGTTAAAAATAACCCAACTATGGGTTGGTATACCACCTTTCCATCTAGGTTAAAAGTTACCCATTAGTTGGGTTATTTATTTTATTGGTTCACAGCAGTATATATATATAAATTACTTAATAAAACCACATTATACTGTACCACTTTTGTTGAAAAATACATATGCAAACAATACTTTTTAACAAAAATATTTTGAAATGTAAAACAGTATTTTATTGATTATTTAAAGTCAAACACAAATGTGCACGAACAGCTGAGATATTTTCGAGATGTGCATATATTAATTCATATCAAAACACAAATATCCACAACATAGCATATATGTCATAAACATATAACAATAAAATAAAATAAAAAAACATCAGAAACACACAAAATAATTTTAAAATACAGTAGTTGCTGGACCTACTGATGACCAGTAAAATATAGTTTTTGCTGATAACTTAATACAAAGTCAAGAGGCAACGTGCAGAAGGAACTCCTCCTGGAACATTAAAGGTGCTCTATGGGATCTTGCAAAACACTAGGCCTGTTCCATAAAAAAAGTTTACCAAATAAGCCAGGCTTATGGCAGATAGTCGGACTTATTTTAATACAAATTAACTGGCAATAAGTCAGACTAACTGAAATAAGCCTGGCTTGTTCTCTCTTGTTCAGGCCCCAGGTTTATGGAACAGGCCCCAGGACGTACACCAAAACAAACTTCGGCCAACCAATTGGCAAAAAGAGGTGGTGTTTAACGCGCGCAAACAAACTTCGGCCAACCAATCAGCAAGAAGAGGTGGGGTTTAACGCGCGCAAACAAACTTCGACCAATA
The DNA here is from genome assembly GCA_032361065.1 of Enteromius trimaculatus. Lineage (NCBI taxonomy): Eukaryota > Metazoa > Chordata > Actinopteri > Cypriniformes > Cyprinidae > Enteromius > Enteromius trimaculatus. The sequence goes on from JAUMHP010000057.1 coordinate 13,605,717, forward strand.
GGCAGGAAGACGTGGGGTTTAACGCGCATTAAACACAACCTCTTCTTGCCGATTGTAAAGTTAGAAACACAGATCCACTGCCTGAAGTAACGTCGCCTGTCCCATCGCCTCCCCGTTGAAAATGATACAAACTTGAGAGTATTCCTTGTCACCGAGCACCAGGACATGTGGATTCTGGCTTGTCTCATCATTCAAGTACTGCACCATATTAGTGCCAACCTTAAAAAAAAAAAAAAAAAATGAGGGTCATTTTTGACCCCAAATGACCAGAATGTTAGTTTATTTTTAGGTATAAACACATTTAGTACAACACATTTAAAAAAACATGCAAATCAGTTATAGATTCATAAGATAATTTACTGTAATTAATGGCTATTCTAATAGATGCATAACAATATTCAAAATGATTAAACCATAAAAATCAGCACTCATAAGTGTTATTACAATTATTTAGTGCTTAGCTCTTTCCAAACACTGATATTTTCAATTAAAATTTATTTGTATAGCACTTTTCATGATACATATTATTGCAAAGCAGCTTTACACCAAAGTAATTGTTCTGTAAATATTTGTTCTGTTTTGAACAGCAGGCGTCACCGTTGAATCACGAACGCTTGGAAGTAACTTAGTGAATCATTTTGCAAATCAATTGGTGTAATTGAATCAATGCAATTGGTTTAAGCAAATTCTTAATTGATTCGAGGCAATGAAAAGCTCGCTTCTCCCATTATGTCTTTCTTATCTGAGAATTTTAATTTTTTTAGACTTTTACAGATTTTGAGTGTCTCTTATTCTCATTATGCATAACTTAACGTTCCTGGATTGAGTCCGACAAGTTAAACAGTCTGTGCGGCATGGTTCATGTGAACACCACTGTCTCGTTTATCATGTGGCGTTTCAATGTGATAAATACTAGTGCAACCTTACAAAATGTAGTCAGAACAGGCCTTGAACCCTCGGTTAAATGTTAAATAATATCACAAACAATTTAAATCCAGCGTTATTGACAGTGATTTCTGAAACATACCGTTAAGGTTACTTGAGTTTAAAGTAGGCTATACTACAGTAGGTATATATATACATTTTGTCACACATTATTAACGTTAGGTTACTGTTATACACCTCTAAACAGTTTTGCTTGTGGCCTTAATGGGAAAGCTATTAACGTTAACATCAGTTCCCTGTCGACACTTCACTCGTACTGTGTCTAAGACGCTATGGGAAAAACTTCCCCCCCCCCTTACTTGAAGCCTACCCCATTCTGCAGCAACCAATGGCTGGCTCCTGCCGAAGCTCGCCTGAGGGGGCGGGGCCATATCTATAAATAAGGCTGAACCGCCACAGGACTTCAGATTTCTTCTCCTTCAGCAATGTGCATTTTTGCTGTCCCTGACTCAAGCTTATGCCGTAGAACTACGCCAACTGCAGCTTCCCTGCCACTATCTGGCACCTAAAAGAGCAAATTTCATTTTCTAAAAGAGCAAATTTTGCTGAGGATGCCCAGTCATCACTGCTCCGCCTGCAGGACCCCTCTGCAGACTGAGGACAGCCACGCGGCTCAGCCCCCGCATGCCTTATCTCCTTAACGGAGAGCTGACGGAGAGCGTCCCTCCGCAGCTGCGAGCGACCTCGTCTCATTCGGGAACAGCGAGGATGAGCTGCAAGAAGACAACTCCATGTCCTTTGCAGTATCAGATGCAGAGGAGCTGTCGGGCTCAGGTGACCCCGCCCACTCTGCT
>JAUMHP010000057.1:13607555-13642096 GCA_032361065.1 Enteromius trimaculatus
GTGCACATATATGTTATGTAAACAGAAACCTTTATTTTGGATTTCATTATGATTAATTGTGTGACAGCACAAATTTTTTAATTTATTTTTTTTTATAATTATGTTATTATAATATAGTTTCTAAAAATTTGCTAAATTTATCCACAAAACAAATTCTGAATACAGACAGTGTGTGGACATATTATATTGATTAAGTCCATAAAACAAATAAAGACAAAAGAAATGATTAAACTACAGAATCATGAGTGGAATGATCTTCGAGTGTGAATTGTGAGCCCTTTGATATTCAGTGAGTACACTTGCATAATTCATGAAACACTAGAGTGACAGAACAAAACAAGCACTCTACTAAAGTGGAGAAAACAAGAGACGCAACAGAGAAAGGATGCCATGTGACCATGCCTAGTTCATGCTCTTCATTAAAATACCACTCCTGATCAATTTAGAAGACAATTTTTAGGCACAATTCCTGGTTAGTGCGTCACTATGGCCCAAATCTAATCCACTTCAAATGGGATTTGAGGCATGCACTACCTTTCAAAAGTTTGGGTTTTGTAAGATTTGTGTGTACTGTTTAGATTCAACAAAGCAGCATTAATTTGATTAAAACACAATATAAAAGTTCTCATTCCTGTGACAAATCTTTTCAGCAGCCATTACTTCAGTCATTACTTAATCAAAAATCAATTGTAATTGTAACTTGAGAGCCCTGTAATTGTCTTTACTATTACAGCTCAACTTTTTTGCACACTTGATCAACTGACAGCTCATTCTGTCAACCCCAAACATTTAAATGGTAGCGTAATCTGGATTCTTTCAACTTACTTCAGTTTTCGACAGACATGGCCCAAATTGTTTAAGAGTGGCTCCCATTTGTCTACTGTCACCTGAAAAAAAAAAAAAAGATTAATTAAAAGAACAGAACATTTTACAAGGGTATGATTCCAAGAATGTGGCAGTTAAAATGAACATGCTAGTGTTTTTACTGTGACACAAATTATATTAAGTAACAATTAATATAAGAATCTGGTTTTCAGTGTTTCACAGATATTTTCAGTTTTCAGTTCACCAATTGAACGATGCACCCAAGAACATAAGAGCACTTTGTGACGTATACTCTGATTAATATCTGTTCTGACCAAAAACAAGCAAAACTAGACCATAGAAGCAACAGGATGGCTACCTCATTTCCAATGGCCTTTATCTTATCCATAGCATCTAGAAACAACTTCTCGGCTGTTTTATAACTGCAACAAAGCAAAGCGTTCATCAGCAAAGCTTGTACAAAACCACTAACAACTGCTGAATATAGTGAGAACACTTTTGTAATCACTTACTCTCCATTCTGGAAGGCAACCACGGCTACCTCATGTATGACAAAGGGATCCTCTGGTGCAATGCTGAGGGCCTGGCCAAAGAAACGCTCTGCCAGCTTGGGGTTGTTAGTGAGTCCATACTCCAGACCGATGTAAAGCATGGGCAAGTGACATCTGCTCCAACAGAAAGATTTTATACAATTTTTTCGCTCTAAACTAGAGGTGAATATTTGTCTTGCCCTGATGAATTTAACGGCCACATGCACTGCAGCTTTACATACCCTTTCATGAGCTGGGCAGCAGTGAAGTACGCAGCCATGGCCTGATCGTGTTCGCTCTCCACAGCAAATGAGTGACCGTACGCTATCCATGCCGGTCCGTACGTGCGCTCCAGCGTGGTGGCTTTACTGTAAAAGGGGATTTTGATGTTAACCACAACTTTCCTCTACAAATCTGCTGCTATCATTACGAAACTTTTAGCCAGATTTACCACAGAAATACGTTTCACGAAAATGACCTCTATGGTTCTGCAGGGTAAGCACTAAAAAGGGTTGGGTTTCCCCCCCCACAAATTTGTATTTTTTTTTTTTAAAGCACAAAAGATTACAATACTTTCTCCACTTATTTTGTATTTCTTTCTTCTTTAAGAATTGTATGTTAGACAACATTGTCAAGTTCTGTAAAACCACTGAATGTTATTGAAACTAGTTTCTAATGCCCATTAGGGCTTGAACAGAAACAAAATAATACACAATTAAATTCATATTATACATTAGTTAAATATTAAACATTATAATTACACGGCTTTGTGGAATACTTGATCCTGATTGGTCAGTCGCCACATTCCAAGGTTTGTTATTCCCAAATAACAACCAGAAAAACAAAAATAACTCCGGCTCATCTGGGTACTACGCATCATATTGACCGTTAGTAAGTATATCACTCCACTCCGCTGTCGGGCTTTATTTTGTGCTAACAACCTGCTAGCTGTATATTATCCCTTACATAAAATATTAAATATTATTACAATTCAACTAACTGCTTTCTATTTTAATATAAAAAAAAATACATTCAAAAGCAGACAAAGCTGCATTTTTCCAGTGCTGTCAAACAATTAGTCATGATTAAGTTGTATTATCAGTGTAGAAAATGCTGATAATATTTTAGAAAGTTTAAACAGCATTTATTTGAATCATCTGTTACAACGTAAAAGTCTTTTCTTTCACTTCTGGTCAATTTAATGCATTCTTGCTGAAAAAAAAACAAACAAACTAATCTTACTGACCACAATCTTTTGAATGGAATTGTAGATTTACATAATTAAATACAGTTGTACCTCAGATACCGCCTTGCGTGTTCATTTTTATGCCCAACCATGAGGTAGTAACATCCAACAGCGAACCACGAAACCTTGGAAAGGTTTGCAGAGAAACACATGATGAGAAAGCTATCTTGGGAAGCTGAAACTTGTGTTATGAAAGAGAGTCTAACTCACTGGATTGCTGGGATACAAATCCACCAGTTTATGAGACAGGTAAAACAACTCTAAAGAGACAGCAGATGATTAATGTTATGATTCCACATTAAAAGCAGACATTCAAATTAAAGCTGAAATCAGTCTCATACCGTTTGCTTTGCTCAGCTCAACAAGGGTTCCTATGTGCACTGGTAAACAGTTTGCATGAAATGGGTCTTTCACCATAACCCTAAAGAATAAATAACATCAGATCATTTCAAACTCTCCTTAAATGTCAAACCAAACATTAGAAACCAATGTGGGTTTTGCAGACTTACATTGATGTAAGAGAGTAGCACATTTTAAAGTCACAGTTGTAATAATGTCGCTCCGCGAGGGACACGACAACATCCAAGTTGTCCTGGAGACCGTTGACTATTTCTGGCACGACCATCTCGCTAGGTTTGTTATACTAGAAAAGGAGAGTTGCTGATTAGCTCTTCAGTGAGCACTTCAAAACCATTGACTGAATAAACAGGTACTTCAAATTCTCAAAGTAATTTGTGCACGTTCCTTTTTTAAACTGAACAATAAACACAACAAAATCACAGCATCTGATCCACATCATGACGTGAATGTTCAATCAAAGCTTTTTCTTATGTAAATCATAGCAAAACCCTCTTTTGGTACACAAATCTTTTACTTATTTTGTCCTAATTTAACCTTACTAAGTTTTGACTGAAAAAAAAGGCTTACTTACTTTCTTTAACTTATTTTCAAACAGAAAACGCAACAATTCCACTTCCTCTTCTGTACATTGTTGACTTAAGGGCAGAGAATCCAAGAAATCTTTCTCTACAACAAAATAACATTTGGTGAATTCAAAAGCATTTATAAATTTTATCCAAAGTGGCTTTCAAGTGAGTACTATTATGACACAAGTAAAGGGCAACAGGTCCGATAATAACATGTTTACATATATATATATATATGTGTGTGTGTGTGTGTGTGTGTGTGTGTGTGTGTGTGTATATATATGCACACACTTGGGGTGTAATGATTCCCATATCGTAGGATTCATGGTCATTTTCCAAATCATCCAAGTGATCATCCCTATCCCCTTTTTAGTGGGGACTTGAGTGAGCAGTGCATATAAAATGTATGTTTATTTGCAACAGTTATAATAACAATAAAATGACATTTATGACAATAAAACAGCGACATCTGCTGACGCACATCATGTTGCGTTCATCACAGATGTTGAAGACAGTGAGGAAATTACTGCTCACTTTGACAAGTGCATTCAAAACGACTAAATAATGACACGCACGTGCACTGCTCACTCAAGTCTCACTCAAGTGTATGGTAGGATACACGATACGCAAATCATTACACCCCTAGCACACACACATCAGGAGTTTTTCAGTCCACTAATAATGTTAGTAAAGCTGTAAGCATGTACTAACACAGGAGTTTCAAAAACCGAATGAAAATATGTAGAGCTTCTCTCACCCTCTTGGGCGGTCAGCATGTGATGAGACGTCAAAAGGTCAAAAGCTTCAAAGCAGTAGACATCCAGTTTCAAGGCCTCTTTGTAGCTAGACGTGGCTAGGGGTCTGTTGTCCATGGCATCATAGATCTTCCCCCGCAGGAGACAGATGGAACTATTGATCTGAGAGAAAAGGCCACAGGGAGTGACCCAGGCAAACTATTATACCATTCAAACATCAAGTTTATTTCTAAAGACCAACTGGACTCATTCATTCAGGTACAAAGTAAATAAAACAGTCAATGAACAAGATATGTTCCTGAAATCAGGCAAAAACTATGTGGTTTTGATCCAATAAATAAATAAAAGTGCTTGGCTCACTGAGGCAGGAGACATTTCCCACTCCTTTACAGGTTCCCTTGAGCCGTTATCCTCCTTTACATTTTTCTCCAATATTTTTTTACTGGCTGCTTCCTCCATGTCCAGGATGTCTAGAGCTTGTTGATATTCTTTGGCAGCATACTGCAATTACAAAAAAGTTTTAATAGTACAATCAATGATTATTATACAGAAAAAATGGTCTGTCAGTCAAAAAAAACTAAACAACCGCCTCATCCAGTATATGCTCAATTATTCAATATTTTGGATCCAATTAGATACCAATGCATTTATTTACATAGTAAAATGAATATTGTATATAATGTTTGCAATATGCCAATATTTTATTTTATGTAATGCGTAAATATAAACTCACGTGACATCTTGCAGCTAGATACTGACAGGCTCCATACAACTGAAAAACAAAAGCGGAAGTTACTTCTTCATCAACTCCCTTGATCACGGTGATTTCTTTACTCCATTCGGCATGGAAATATATTAGTGTTAATGAATTCACCGTGTTATGTTTTTGAAGCACTGCAACTCTGTTAATACTGAAATGACTTTCATCAGTCAATCAATCGACAGCTCTTACCTTGTCAAGTTTGCGAGATCTGAGCGCATGAGAGGCTCTGTGATACTGTGCTGTCAAATAAAGGCACTGTGCTAACCAATAAATGTCTTGAGGATCCTCTGTAAGAGATTAAACAGTCTGGGATTAGTCCAGTATGCAATTAAGTGTCAAGGTAATTTAATTAACACAGAATATGACTTGCACTGCTGTTTGACAGCATCCATACAGTGTTCAGGAGGATGAAGGTACTTACCATGCGATAAGGATGCTACTTTGTCAGCCCAGAACAGAGCACTTTGATACTGTTGCTATAAAACAAATCACGTAATAATTATAGAGGAAAAACTTCACTTAATTTATATTGCCACTGATGAACATACAACTTTGGTTATTTAGCAATCAAAAGACGTAGAAAATCATTTAGCCACATTTGTGTAGTATGACGTGTCTATATTGAGGTTACATTACCGATTTACTTCTAAAAATACAATAGTCCAAAACAGTGTGATGTGATGATAATCAATAATTACGCTATTTAAATATAAATTAAGCTTTCAAACCTGTTAGCATGAAAGTCAGCTGGCTAGCTTAAAAATTACACCCAGTTGTTCCGAGCTTAATGTACTGACTCTAACTTTTTAATTTCCTGATTACATAGTATCATATAAACAGCTTTATAATATCAAACATCAACCAAATCTTATTTGATGTACAAATTAAAGCTAGTCCTACTGCTAAATATACTGCCTCTTCTTACCTGGTCAATGTAGTGTCTCACTCTTTTGCGAAGCCTGTCAAGATTCATGGTGATTGTTCTGTTTATCAAAAACAAAAAAATGTCATTCTTGTCAAATGCAGTAGATTGAAAACGAGTTTTGTAAGAGTGCTCCTCTGTATGTAGATTGAAGCCCGCGGTTAGCATAAAACGTGTGTTACATTGATAACCCTCCGTACAGAAACACGGATTTAGTGAAGTTCCGACTTTTTTAATTATTTGTATATGGATTTGAAGTAACAACGAAAAAAATGAAACAAAATGCAAATTTCAGTGAAAATACATATTTTTTTACACACTTCGAATATTATAACATACATATAAACCAACATAATAAAAATGCAGCAATACATAAATACACAAGCTCTAAAACGTGAATGTGAAGCCTCTTTGGATTACATACACATTGCCGCTCTCTTGTGGTGCACAGTAAAATTGCACTGCAAGTGCCTTTCCGCCATTAAAGGAATAGTTCACCCAAAATAAACAATTCTGTCATCGTTTACTCACCCTCATGTTGTTCCTGATATTTTCTTTAGAATTCACAATATCAGGCAGATGACGATGAAAGCCTAAAATGTCATAGAAGTCATACGTAATTATACTAAATAGATAATTATTTATATAATAATTATAGATACACTAAATTAAGTGATATAGTTCGTTTTTAGTGTTTGATTGATTCTATTCACTTACACAAAATCGAATCATCCCGGGAAAATTAACTTTCAGAACTAAAGGGGGGAAAAAAACCTACAAAAAGTTGTAATATTATTGGCAAAGCTTTAAATCGTCCTATGCATGTTAAGTTCAGCTGAACAGAGTGGATGAAAGAAACACTGGGAACAAACCAGACCAAACCTAGCCACAGAAATAAAAGGGAGGAAGATGTCATGCAGGTGACCAAGAGGCCAGCTACAGTACTGACCATGATGCAGAGCATTTTGGCTGACATCAATATTCTCGACACTGCAGATTTGGCACTCTTCGACAAGAAAGAAACCACTTCTGAAAAAGATGAACATTACATCATGCCTGAACTTTCCTAGAAGCCTTGTGACAAACCGGAATTGTTTTTTAAATAACTGTAGTCTTGATACACTAAAAGTAACCTCAGAGTCCTGAACGTTTGGTGCAAACCAAATATAGCTGCAGCCCTACCATCATGCTTCAGGGTTGCTTTTTACTGATTTATGAAGATATTAATATTCTGTACTGATAATTTTGATTCAGAAGCATGTTGAATTTGTTGGGAGAATGTTTTATAGCTTGCAAAGCCTCTTGTTGTCCAAGGATAACCTGTTAAACAATAACAGGGTTGTTAGAGATGGAGAAGAACTTAAAGGGCAATAATTTATTTCTTAACATAAATCTGGTAAACGAACAAAAAAAAAAAAAAAAAAAAAGAGTAACACTGAACCGTGTTGTTACAAGTTCCGCAACAGGGCAGATGACACGTTTGACCTAAAATCACACAAGAACATGGTATGGAGGCATCTTGTTTTGACCACGCCTTTCTTTCATATGTCTCATATTTCATATAATAAAACATTACTGATAATACATTTCTCTCTGTACATACTGCTGCAATAGATACAGTATTTTACAACTGTAACAATAGTGCTGGTGTTGTGAGCCGCATGCTGTGCTGCCCATAAACGTCTGGCTTAAAATGCGGACATGATCAGCATCAAGTCCTGCATGAGATACACATCCAGACAGATGGGTACATAATCTAAAACGAAACTGGAGAGACTATTCCATAATTCAGACTGTGAGGAGTGGGTAGGCAATGAGGACTCGGCCCTATAGAGTGACACTGATTGCTATGGAGATGAGGTACTAGGTTCGAAGTTATCCACCCAAAATCTCCAAGGGTTTCAGGCTAGAATTGAGTCGGCCAGTGCAAATATAGCTGGCCATGTGCATTTGATGTCTCTATAAGAAATCTTGAGTTTCGCACTCTTGTCCTTCCTGTGTGATGTGTGGAAGTCTGAGGCGTCTTTTCCGTCCTGTTTTTCCTTTTGCAAAGCTTGTCGGTTTCAAGTGTTTCTCTTAGTTCTCTCTTATAATGCTTACAAGTCTTTAAAAAAACTACAAAGTCAATGAGGCGACCAAGGCGTGAGTTCTCGCCCAGGGGCAGCATTACTATACAGTTTTGCGTTTTGATCCCGTCACGATTGGCCGAGCGTATTCCACAAAGTCGTCGATGAGAACAGGCCACGCTCCTGAAACAAAACACAACGTCACATCATTAAAATCCAAAATACCCTATACGAGTAAACGATCGCTAAAAATTCAGTGAGAACATCAGCCCAAAAAAAACTAACCTTCTTCATCATAGTTTGACATGTCATCTGCAATCATGTTGCCGAAATCCAGAAGCAAGTTCCATGTGTCTTTGGGAATTGATCGCTTATGATGCTCCTGCCCAAAATAAGGGCACAGACCGGAGAGAATTGAAATTAATTGCTAAAGGAAATTATTCCACTCTGTGGTTAATGTGTTGCGTAGCAGCCAGAAAACCCATTTTAATTTGTATTCAGTGCTAAATGGGGTCAAAGGTCCAAAGCTGTAATGACTTACCAATAAAAATCTGTTCCAGAGGTCTAGGAACTTAAAACGTCCAGCCAGAACCAGGTTCCAATATGCTACTGCCATCTCTAAATCTGAAATGGGAAAAGACCATTAATACAGATGACTGTCATTCAGTGTAAGAAACCAGAGTGGAAATGCAGGAAGAAAAGATGCCCCTACCTAAACCTTTTTGTCCAGGATTCTTGGCGAAGTTGAAGGTGAACTGGTAAAAATCTTTGAACTTTCCGCTGTCTTTCAGATCCTGTTCTAATCTGGGCAGAAGAGCTCGAAGTTTCTCTGGACTGTCACACCTGCAGATGAAATGAAAGTTAAGGCGCATCATTGCTCGAATCACTGATTCTTCAGAACATTCATACGAAACACAAACATGGATATCAACGGTGATGTAAGCGATTGCAGCCTGACTGCTTCCAGCTATACAGCTACTCTCAGCAAATCTAAAACGTGCAAAATCATTTGATTTACATCAAGCATTTCAGATTGGCTCAGTGATTCTCAGAGCTCTAAGAGCTAGGTTTGATTTCTCAAGACACTGATTTTTTTCAGTGATTGTGTCAGGTAGAAGGACATTTTGTGTGATACTGCCAAAGTGCCTTACATTATATTGCCAGCCACCACACAACTCAAATATTGTTAACAGCGCGGATGACTAAATGAAGAAACGATGTCATAGCCCACCCCAGCTCTGTCATGCCATCAATGAACTCTTTCTTGCTGAATTCACACTGGGTTGCTGCACGGAATTTCCATGCCACAACCAGAACACTGATGCTGGCCGGATCCAGATTGAGGTCATCACAGAACTGTTGAATTCCATCGATCCCAATCTTATTCTCATCCTGGGGATCTGAGAGGGGGGGAAAGCAAAATACGCTAAAAAAAACCAAGAACACTAAATGTCAATGTAGTAAAGCAAACAGGAGAGTTTAAAGCATTTAAAGGTGCAGGAGTACATTTTTGTCTTCTTCATCCCAGTGGTTTTGGGCTTCATAATGGCATGTGAATGCACCGAGTTTGTTTGTATAGGTCCTGTGATATTTTTTTCTTCACTCTGTGGCATACAAGCGGCAGGTCTTGCTCTAACAGGAACACCTTGTTAAAGACATTTTATTTTTCCACTCAAACTTGTCTTTATTCTAAGTATTTAAGTTTTCTCTTTACTCTTTACTCTGTTGTTTACTTATAAGTTGCAATGTAATAAATCAGTTGTTGATTGGACAGAGGAAGATGTGAATGCAAGCTTACAGGTGCGTATAAGATATAGGGTAGAGTTTGTGTGAATTAAATTATGTCAGAAGTCTGAGAAAGAGAAGAGACTATAATTCATTTCACTAGAAACGTTATGAAAATGTGATTAAACACTACAAAGTAAAAAAACAAAAATGTATAAAATGAAACATACGTGGATGAATTAGAATGCATTTCCATTTCATGCCAACTTTAAGCACCCGCTGCTATATAAAGAAAAGTTGTTTTTATTATTAGTAACTCAGTGGATCTGCATGACACAGCTGGTCGTGTGATTTCAAAATGAAGGCCCTAACAAGAGTGTTACCCAGTCTGTCTAAAAAGTTAAAAAGCTTTACAATTGAATCATTTTTCTCAAAAGTAATATGTTTTTAATATAAAACAAATGACTAAGAGCACTTTTTAGCATGCAGTGACACTCTCCGCACTTCTCCAATACATATCCAAATTAGATTAAAACTCACCTTTATATCGATTGTAAAGCTGCTCCAGCTTTTTTCGGTCTACTGAGCTTTTCATGGATTCCTTGTGGTACAAATCTGGGTTCTGAAAGTAGTTGTCGGTGGCCACCTCTAGTTTCCAGTCATTTTGAGTGAGGCAGTATACGGCGGTCTTCTCCCCGGCTTGAGTAAAGGACATGAACTGCCGTACCTTGTCCTTTTGGGAGGATTTTAGTTTATGCTGTGTGGACACAAAAGATATGCCCTCAGACATGAACTCAGACAGACGGAGGAATACACTCAACAGTGTGTACAAACAGAAAGAGACACAAACGAACATACAGAGAGAAAAAATTGCACACATTCAGGCACAAGACTATAGCTGGCAACTGGAACAACCATAAACAAAGCGTTGACCAAACGTCCAGACCTATGTGGCAATTTAAAAGGACATTCTACCGGTTACAGCAAGTTCGACTGAAGCACCAAGCATGTGAGGACCTGTGACGGGCCACTTGTGCTTGGCATGTAATATGAGATGGCAAGCTCAGGGCGGCCAGTGCAAAACAACCGGGTTACCCTACAGTTATTTCCATCGATGCCAAGTAACCTGTTTTGACTCTAGCTCTTAAAATGAGTTCAAAAGAACCATTTTGACTGGGCCATCACAAGACATAGAACCAGAACACAATGTGCAAAAAGTTTGATAGCCCACTCAAGACATGTTTAGAGAGTATCACAATCTGGAAAACAACCAGGCTGCTATTGGGGGCTGGGTTGAAAGGGCAGGGCTAAAAGACTTACGTTTGACATTTCATAGCTGGGTATGGATGTCACTTAACCCTCCTGTTCTGCTGACATTGACCGCCTGCTCGTTTGGGGTCCCAGAGACCCCTATATATTGTGTGTAAAATCCTCGTAAACATTTAAAAACCTCAGTGATGTCATTGCATTTGTCAATCAGGTTTTAAACTTGGGGTCTCAATGACAACACAACAGAAATATGCTGTTTTTAATGTAAAACAATTCAATAACATCGACTTGAAAGCTTGTGTATAATCAGATCCGTTGCATTTTGGAAAAGTCATGACGTTCAACCTGATTGTTCGATGCTAAGTACGTTTTTGGTGTGTTAAAATAGGGCTTGGAGGGTCTCTGAAATCCAAAACATCAGGGTTAACAGCGTTCATGCTTGGCTAAAGCACGTAATAATAATAATCATCAGATGCATTATGCAGAACATAGTGCATGATTCCAGAACAGATAGGCGGAAAGGTACATGCTGAACTCCCTAAATATCAACAACTGACCTTCCTGCCCATACAAAACATATACACAATTATGATCATTCTCGGTGCGACACGCGCAGACAACAACTCGTGCAAGATGCGGAATATCTACGTTTGCCAGAGCTTCTCCGTCGAGCACAGAAGCAGAAAACGTCAGCAATATTTTTAATTTCTATGTCACCTACCATTTTATCACCCGCTGTTTGACCAAATTGATACCCAATGCTCCCATGTACAACTGCGCCTGCGTGTAGGCATCAAGGGAATGCGCTAGAACACCAGCGAGTCTGCGCGCTGGAAACAGTTACGTATTGGGAGTTGTAGTTCGAAAACGTGCGTTCTGTAGTTCGGAGAATATGAGGGGGTGACTGTGTAGAATTTTATCTGTGTCTTTCTGATATTGTTCATTTATAAAATAAAAAAAAGGAACAAGGCTGTCTCTCTCTACCAGAGATGAGTACTAGCAAATTAAAAGTAGTAAACTACATTTAGTTACAAGGCTAACTTCTGTATTCTAAAAGTTAGTTGTTCAGCTGTTCTCCTCTCTTTTGTACAAACTATCATATGAATTAATTCATTCCGCTCAAACGATTCACTCATACTGTAAAATCTCATTAATTTTAGTCGATTCGGTCAGACGGCTCATTTATGCATCTGTTAACAAAGGATTCATTGATTAATGTCAGATTCTTTGTATTTAGAAATATTCATATATATATATATATATATATATATATATATATACACTCGCATATTAGAAAGCTAGTTTCTACCACGTGCGTTCACTCCTCTAAATGGTGGTTTCTACTCTTTTCAAATAATTGTAGACATGTATAACCTCTTGTTGTGGCACCTGTGGGTCTTTGCTGTGAAACTAAAGCTTAAGTTTTATCATTGTATTGTATTGCATTGCATAGTGACAATTGATAGATTGCAACTCATCGATCTGAATTTTACTTTTTGGCCATATTAGCCTGCTACTTGGCCCTAATAATAAATTAAATAAATGAAAAAGTAATTTTAACGTATTTTTTTTTTCAGGTGTTATCTCCATAATCTCATCATAATACAAAGGCCAAACATATGGCATGTGCAAACTTTCAAAGTAGTCTAAAAAATAGTCAGAAAAAAAGAACATATCCATTGAGTGAAAGTACTGCGAGGGAAATGCCTTGTTAATGCAAGAGGTCAGAGGTCTTGAGCAAAAGGTTGCCTGGTCTTGATTTCAGCTGCAACATTCAGATGATAGGCACAGTACTTGGTATAAACAACATGAAAGCATGAATCCACAATGAAGCACACTATCAATCGTTCAGACTGCTGGTGTGGATGTAATAGGGTGGCCTCTTGGTACACTTTGGATCAATTAAGTATTTTTGATGACCATGTCCATCTCTTTATGAAAGCCATGTTACAAAGCACAAATAATTTCAAACTGGTTTATGGAACATGACAATGAAATCACTGTACTCAAATGGCCTCTATAATCACCAGACCAAATCTGCAGCAACTGTGTGATGCTGTCATGTACGTATGGACCATAAATATTTGTTGAACATGCTATGAAGAATTTTAGCAGTTCTGAAGGCAAAAAAAAAAGGTGTACCTTTGGGGGTTTAATAAAAATCTAAAAATAAAATTAACAAAAATCATGGGGGAAATTAGATCAGATCTGAATTCTGACAGATTTTTCTCTTTCTTTTTTACTTATTAATGTTATGATACTGTCATTTCCCAGTAGTACAATCTGCGGACTCTGCCAACATAATCTAACACTGGTTATGACCTACTTTTGAGCATGTTCAGCTGACCAGTGCAGTATGGCTAAACCTTTGAGTGGATAACAGTGTTGAATGTTTACTGTGAACACCACTGAATGGACTGATTTTAAAACATGTTTCACATATCTATATAGCCTGCCTATGAAAGGTCTGTACAGCTTTCATGCATGATGTAACTCAAGTTACCTGCTGCTCAAAGTGTTTCTCTTGTAATAAATAAATACAACATGTGTTGCAAGAGTAAGACCTTCTCTGTTTTCATGTTACATGCAGTTATTTGTAAACACAAGCAGTGTGGCATATGAACTCAGTGTTGTAATTCAGGGTTATAAATGTTGAATTGTCTCACTTTTTCTGTATTTATTTGTTTCCGAATCATTTCTGTTTAATTATTATAACTAATCATATTTATGTTATATTCTATTTTCCAAAAGGTAAATCTTCATATAAATGTAGAGTATTTAACCCAGATAACTTCTTCAAATGTCCACCCAGAGACGTGAAAATGATAGGGACATGAAAATGGTGACACCCTTTTTTTGAACTACTCTTTATCTGTATAAAACATCCCGTACAGTGTGTTCTGTAGGGGTAGCATGAATATAGATAAAAAAAGTTCCAGAGCCTGACTCCAAACAGAAACCTAATGACATAGTTTAATTACAGGCATTTTAATTTATTAAAATGCTTTTTTTTTTTATCCTGACAAGCCAGTTAGCCATGTTCTAGGCTTAACTTTCCTTTTGTTTAAGCATGAATCTATTTGTTTTTATCTATTTAGTTTATCTCTTCTATTAAAAAGCTAAACGTGTTTACTTTAAATCTAAAATACTGAAGTTCAGTTAATTAATTTTATTTACTTTCCCTCAAATATTCCTAGCTTAGACCTAAGACCTATATTTGAGTAACATTTTTTATTATCAGTACTTAAACTTGCCTAACAATATAAATAACACTTATGTAACAGTCAGAAGGGGAAGCAGTATTAATGTATTAATAATACATGTATCACGAGAAAATGTATTTAGGTGGTTAACTAAAGTTTACTGAAAATACTGAAAGTTGCTATCATTATCATTTGACACTGTTTATCAAAATGTATTCGATATTTAATTGACATAAACCTTTTGATTAGTGAGTTTCTCTTTATTATTTACATGTCTCTTTACGCACGCTCCGCCCTCAGACGCAGTGGGGGTGGGACCCATTGAAATGAACCAATGAGAAAACTTTACCACTGGTACTGTAGAGTTCCATCCAATCGGAATTTAGTATAGGCGTGGCTTCCGCGTTACACTCCCCCGACGTCATGCGCATTACCGTCCAATCGGATTTCCCATGTTGTAGACACCGCCAAGCTCAGTTTTACAGACCCAGAGAGGGAGCAGTTGCTACTGTGTTCGCTCCTATTCATTCAGCTGTAGACAGTTGAAGGCGGATGCAACCGACCGTAAGTGAGACCAGTGGGGGCTCTGAGTCCACGCAGACAGCTTTGACCGAGGTTTTCTGTATTTAGAATTCATCCTTGCATAAAGAAGTTGTCATTTATCTGCGTTTGAAAATGATAAAATTATTTGGCATGAAATAAGTGCGTTTGCCTGCAAAGCCGGTCAGTAACCCCAGCGTTTATATGTTCAGAATCACACTTAATGTAATCTATGATCGCTAGGCTCTGAACCCTCAATCCGGTTTAATTATTACTTATGTGAAATATTGAAACTGACTGTCTCAGATGGCTTGTGTTAGCCAACAAGCTAACCCATGTCAAGTGCTTCTGTCAGTGGAGTGCAATGGGAAATCCTCAATGATATTTACTTGTATTTGGCCATTGCACGAAAAAGCTGCCAAAGCAGACGTGTAGCAAACAATAGTATGTAGATCCTAGATTGATAATGTTAAAGCTGCCCAGATGACCTCGATTTGAGTGGAAGTTAGCTTACTGGCTCGCCTGGTCGCTAGCTTAACAGCTTTAACGCTACCATATTCGCTTTAAAGCGTTTTTAAAATACTTTAGCAAAGCGAAAAGGGTATTGTTGTTAAATATGCTTAACCGTGAGGGGTTTATTAACTAGATAATAACTAGTTTAGGTCGTCTTAGGGACCTGTCACTTCAGCTAGCAGGCTATGAAAGCATCACTGCACGATGGCTTTCCTTTAGCTTCCATGTAAAATGGCTGCCAGGCATTAAACCAAATCTATTTTTCTTGTTATATTAGTTCTGATGAGTTAGTAAACAACCATGTCAAATATTGAACTATTATTTTCCATTTTTGAAGGACTATCTGTCGTCTAAACTCATGCTGTAGCGAAGCCAGTGAATTGTTACCCTCCAGCAGAATAGTGTTATGACTGTCAACTATTGCTGAATAAAATAGCTAGTTTCTATATACAGTTCCTAAGATGATTAAAACAAACTCTTTGTAAAGGATTTCAGTAATTTTAATTATTTTCTAAAGCCATGCATGAGGATTTCACAGTTGCCATGCGTCTTTTATGTGCATGCTTAAGACATCCGCATCCATTTTGGGTTTTATGAATTCGCCCTGGTCTTACAATCAAACATCTCACAAGTGCAAGCTCGTTTCGAAAGCATGGCCATTCACAGCACGTGTGTTTTATTTCTTATATTATTTGATTTATCTTTGTTTCCTGTTTGAGAGATGGGCTTCAGACCTCCTCTTCCTCTGTCCTCTTGCTAACTGGCTATGCCAACAAAAACAGCACCTAAGAAGGCAAAGGGCTTCAGTACTGTAAGTTCAGAGGAAAGTTTACACACTTCATTTCCAGATGGCCGTTTAAGTACGATCAGTTCGTAAAACGGTACGAGCACATACATAATACTCGATCTGGTCGCATTTAAGCAAGAGGGGCACGTTTTGATCACATTTAGATCAGGGTTTCGGTGCAAAACGTGTTTGAAAGGCAGCTAGCTAACTGGGCTAACACGCTTTATAATATAGTGCATACAGCTTCGATTGTGCATTATGTTTGATGCAGGAAATATAAACGAACAAAACGGACTTTCGTCATGCTTTATGCGTTTACGTGGTTTTTATAACTTGGGACCTTGGCTATGAATATTTCTTATATTCAAGGGCCCATTGCTTTTGCAAAAAAAAAAAAAGTTACTTAAAACGACAGGAACTGTTGCATATTGGTGACTTTCAGAAGATTGCATGCGGTTTTTGAGTGCACGAGTTGAAGTTTTGATGTTGAAGAGATGGAAGGATTGGTCGATGTCTTTGTCTGGTGATATAAGCTGCATGAGTGCTGGAAGCAAATCGGCGGGCCTCGTTTTCATCAACTATGGCTGTGTCTCAAACCCTTGTGAGCTACCTACCTAGACAGCATTTACAAATGAGCAAACTTGGACTCCATTAAGTGAACCGAGTGATCAAGAACCGAGCTCTGTGTATTCACACTTTTTCCTGTGACAGTCTCAGTCCACTTCACATTCATACTTGCGACACTGCTGTTGGGCAGAAAATCAGCATATGACCAGAATATCAGATTATTGCAAGTTTACTGTACTGTTGCATAAAAGCAACATCATACAGATAATGATTGGGTAAGCGTAAGGAGCCAAACCATCAAGTGTTTTGTACAGGTGACCATCATCCAGTATGTTAAAAATGTATTTATTCTTATAACATTTTGATATGACGATCTATATAATTTTGAAACTATAATAAGAATATAAATGTGCCGAACACACCTACATTGCCTAATAATTTTTCTTCGGTCGTCATGCAGCCAAATTTTTTTTTAATTTTTTTTTTATTACATCATTTATTGTGATCATTTATTTGGCATTTTAAATGAATGCTGGTCCTATCTTGTTCACAGATGGGTTTGGCATGAAGGCAAACCTGGAGCCTATCATACAGACCAGCCATGTCTGTCTGAACGATTCGTCTGTGAATCTGTTCATGGATCAAAATGCACCCGAATCTGCAAGATATTCTTGTTTGAAATCCCATTGATCATTGCATCCTTTTGGTGGTTTTTTGCTAACGAAAACTTTCCTCATTAGTCACTTTCTCTGTAAGAAATAAAAGATTTGTGTAGTAACCTTGGTTACAGTCTTCAAGTGTCCTCAGCTTTTGTGCCAAACCAGTTTCATTTCTGTTGCAGAGACATCTTGTTGTGGAAATTTGGCTCAGGTTTTTCAGCTAGACCAAGCATCTATTCCTCAGCCCCAGGGATCATGGCCAAAGATGTGAGTATTCTCTTGCTCTATTAGATGTAATCGACTGAAAATAGAGTACAAGTCGATGAGTTGATGGTTGTCTTGTTCTCCACAGGCTGGTCTGATTGAGGCCAATGGGGAGCTGAAGGTTTTCATTGATCAGAACTTGAGCCCTGGCAAAGGTAAGAGGAACATTAGGAGTTTGTGAAGATAATAGTGCACTGCATCAGCAGCTGAATTAATTTGAAGATCTTCAAGAATGTTTGATCTTACAGTAATGCTTCACAAAAGCTTGACCTTAGTTAGCACTGCGTTAAGATGTTCTCTGTGAATACTACCCCTGCAGGTGTGCTGTCTTTAGTAACGGTGCATCCACAGACAGTGACGGTTGGAAAACAGCTGTTGCCAAAAACTCTGGGCCCTTCCAACGTGAACATCGCACCACACATGGTAAGTTCTGAATGGACTTTGATTGCGTAAACACTGAAATGTAAAGATCACTTAAGCATTATTCATAACACGCTCAATTCCAGTGTGCTTCTCAGGTTTAATCTGCTGTCTGTCCACAGTACTTTAATTCAGTGTTTGTTCTGACACTGTATAGAGTTGCCCATTTTATAATAGCGAAGGTTTGGGCTCAGTAAGATTTTTATTTTTTTTTCCCCCATGTTTTTGAAAGAAGTCTTTTATAGTCACCAAGGTTGAATTTTTTGGATTATAAAACTGTAATATAATGAAATATTATTAGAATTTAAAATAGATTTTTAAATTTAGATTTTCGAAATGATTACATTTTAAGGTAAGTTTAAGGAAAGTTATTCACTACTTCAGTCTTTAGTGTCACATGATCATTCAGAAATCATTTTAATATGCTTATTTGGTGCTTGAGAAGCATCTAATCTTTTCATTGTTAAAAAGAGTTGTTCTGCTTAATATATAAATATTGTATTATATTATATAAAATATATTGTTAATATAATGGTTTTGAACCAAAAAGAACATCATTAATTTTGATATAGTAAACTTTTGTAACATGATCAATGTACGTCACATTTTTTGTATATATATATATATATATTAAAAAAGTGCATCTCAACCCAATATTTTAAATGGTATCGTATCTCTTTAAGGTTCTGAAAGGCATATGCTGATATGTAGTAGTGTATGATTTTCATTTGGCATCATTTCTGTATTGAGCCAGATATTTCTGGTTTATCTTTTCATCATTTTAACTGCTTCTTACATAATATTCTGGATTTTGTTTTTTTTGACCATCATGTAGAAAAACTCAACCTTTAATAAAATAGAGCAAGTCACATTTTTGTCAACTGGCACAAAACTCTTACTTTGGACATGGGCCATCAGCCCTGCATTTGTTTATGACAACTAAGATTAGCCAGGCATCAATATGGAAAGAGCTTAGGAAACTGGAAGTAAAATAGCTTCTGCTCTTGTAGTGTTTTTCACGTAGCTAAAGTCATGATGCTGAACACACGCCATCTTCTGAATTAAGAAAGAGAATAGTTTGAATTCTGATCTAGCATTTCAGGGTTAAACTGTTTTCCAAGAATGCATGTGTTTAGTTAACATTAGTTAACTAGTCTTATTAAACCCCATGGAACAACGTGCAGTAATCACTGATTGAGTGAGGTGCAGTATACCCTTCTCAGAGATGGGAACCAGATTTTGAGCTGCTTTAATATATCCAAGGTATGCTGCTTTTAATTTGCTGGAGAGAATCAGGGTTTGTTAGAAATTGAAGCAGGCTTACCATAGCAAAAAATGAAACTAATTTAGAAAAGAGGAATTGTTGGCACCTTTAACTGACGCTTGCTGTTTAGCCACCTGCATATTGACAGCTGCTGTTGTTAATTTCTTGCCATATGTCAGTGAGAATCGGAAAAGTGTCATATGTAGCCAACATAAAAAAAAAAAAAAAGAAACATGTTAACTTGCGTTTGCCCTTAAATAAATGTTTACCTTCCTTAACTTCAAACTTTATTTAGATTTCATCATAGTACATAATATTGTAACAGATACGTTGGTAGCAAGCATTGTTTGCTCTGTATGTTTGCCTTAACCTGATGGTCTCTATCACAGGTCATTAGCACACCTCAGAGGCCCAGTGGCTCCAATGTAATCCTAATGAACAGCCCACACACACCCAGCTCTCAGTTTATTACCCAGAGTCAACCATCGGAAGCATCTCCGTGGTCTTCAGGGTGAGTCTTGCTTCAACAGGCTACTTCATAACATGTAATGACATTTCTTTGCAGAAACGGATTCAGTGGAACCTGCTGCATTTCTGTTTTTGAATGATACAATTATAATATTGATATTTTTTCATTTTTTTAGCATTTTTTCATAGTTTATTAATCTTGTTGTTATTACTGTTAATTGACAACAGTAAGAAAGATACAAAGTGGTTTTAGGGATGGAACAATTTTTTTTTTTATAATGTTTAGAATAATTATTTAAAGAACGACTGAATAAATAATAGTGATCATAGTTATTATCATTGTTAAATCACACACAATGACATAAAATGTTGAAATAGGACGCTCTTGTCAAAGGAGAAAATCCTGTCAAAATCCACTGTCTAATAAACTATTACACCTTTGAGAAACTATTTTTTCTATGTTTTGCTAATGCATTTGAAAAGCTTTTAAATCAAATAAATCCAAATATAGCTTTAAGTCTTTTAGAATTTTTTTTTTCTTAATTTAGTTTTAATTTTGAAAAAATAATCCTGGGTCTTAAACATTGGCATAGTAGGGGAAATGGGATTAAAAAAGGAACTATTATTATTATTATTATTATTATTATTATCATTGTTATTATGGCTTAAGTATTTTAACAAAAACATTAAATACAATTTGCATTGATGGATATCAGTTTTATTTTCTTTCAAGAAGTACCATAGTGGGACTATAGAACCATTTTTATAAGGAAAATTCCCACGTAGCAGTAGCAGAACAGTTTTTTTCCAGCTATCCTTTTTCCGTCATCTATCATAATGTTAAATATTGTACAATAATTTGGTTTTTGTTCTGCCTTTCCTCAGAAAGAGGGGTAAGAAGGGGGAGAAGAATGGGAAAGGCCTCAGACATTTCTCAATGAAGGTTTGTGAAAAGGTCCAGCGGAAGGGTGTCACAACCTACAACGAGGTTGCTGATGAGCTTGTGGCTGAGTTCAGCTCTGGTGATAATCATATCTCCCCTAATGATGCGGTAAGCCTCTTCCTGCGGCTGGGCATTGATCCAGAACTTTGTTTGTTGAGCGCAGAAGCAGCGCAGCAATTTAAACTGATAAGAGTTGCTCATTCACATGTATCTTAAATGAATATTGCGTCCCTTTCTGTGTGTTGTCCATGTTCAGCATGTGTATGACCAGAAGAACATTCGGCGGCGTGTATACGATGCACTCAATGTGCTGATGGCCATGAACATCATCTCCAAAGAGAAAAAAGAGATCAAATGGATCGGCCTGCCCACAAACTCTGCTCAGGAGTGCCAGAACCTAGAGGGGGAGAGGCAAAGACGTTTGGAGAGAATCAAACAAAAGCAGTCGCAACTTCAAGAACTCATCCTACAGGTGAGAAGCTGCTCTTGTGTCTTACAAGAATCGGTTTGATGAACTTGTTTTGAAAGTGGATGTGTTCAATTGCAGCAAATTGCCTTCAAGAACCTTGTACAGCGGAACCGCCAGAGAGAACAACAGACAAAAAGGCCCCCACCCACCAACTCGGTCATTCACTTGCCATTTATCATCGTAAACACCAGCAAGAAAACTGTCATTGACTGCAGCATCTCCAATGACAAGTATGATATCAAAAGCCAGACCATTTAGGCTTTTGGTGACCTGACTGGAATATCAGAGATGCTTACTTTATACGCATTTTTTCTTTATTTGTCATCAGGTTTGAGTACCTCTTTAACTTCGATAGCATGTTTGAGATTCATGATGACATTGAGGTGTTGAAGCGCATGGGCATGGCTTGTGGTCTCGAGGTGGGCAAGTGCTCTGCTGAGGACCTGAAGACTGCCAGAAGCTTGGTGCCCAAAGCACTGGAGCCCTATGTCACGGGTTAGTACCGGCTGGTTACCACATCAAATATATGAAGGCTGTAAAGAGCTAATGTTTAGTTTTCATTATTATTTTGTGTGCAGAAATGGCACAGGGGCCTATCAGTAATGTCTATATGACAGGGGCTTCGTCTGCTAACGGAGGCCGCTATCATGTTGGGAGGTAAGTGTCTGTTGTGGACCTTTGTTTTTCATTAATAAAATAATGTAATTGGAAACAAGAGTAGCTCATGAATTAGGCTTCACTGACAGTACCTAGTAATATACTACTGTTCAAAAATTTGGTGCATTAAATGATTTAAAACTTAAAAGTGACGGCAATTATACATTTTCATAAAAGATTTATATTTAGAATAATGCTGTATTTTTGAACTTTTAATTGATCAGAGAATCCTGAAAATGATCAAGGTTTTCAACAGTGATGGCAGGATATGTTTCATGAGCACAAAATCAGCACGTTAGAATGATTAATGAAGGATTTATGAATTTGTGACACTGGCTACTGAAAATGTAGCTTTGCCACCATTTTCAGTTTAACTCTTTATTTATGCTGTTCAGTCGGAGAGATTTAAAAATGAAAATAGACACAGTAGAATAGTCTCAGTCTATTTCCAGAGATCAAAATGAGTTTAGTCAAACGTTCTTGCATCCAAACACAAAATACAATTATGGATGCTATTTTCTTACCTCTTTCTTTAAAATGTATTTTTTTTTAATGTGTTGCCAAGTACTGTGAACTTGGTCTGTATTACCAAGTATTGTAATTGTGATCTTTCTGTGTAAGCCGCGTCAGGTCATGAATTCAGTGAAAGTAGCTGCGTGGGGAAGGATGGGTGGAAAGCCTGACTGCATTATAAATTTAAAATAATATTTGATAATAAATATTGGAGACTATCTTAACGTTGCCTGAAAAACAAAATTTCCAAATTGTAAGGTTGTGCAGTTGGAAGGGGTTGTAAAAATAACTAAGAGCATAATAAAGCATGCAAGGACCCTTGGGTACAGGAGTTACATTATAAAAAATAAATTACATTTTAAAAAATTAAAAGGAAGCATTTATTTGTAAATTGTAATATTTGAAAATATTACTGTTGTATTTCTGATCACGTAAATACAGCAATGCCACAAAGCTACTGTTTTGATGTCATTTCCCACAAGTAACTTTGTATCAAAGCCAGCTGCTTTCGTCTGGTTGTTTGACATTAAGCAGAAAATAGTGAGAATACCGCTTTTATGAATTTTGAGCCAGACATTCTATTTTCAAAAATACTTTACTCCAACTTACGAGTTCTGTAATTTTTCTAAAACTAGAATTTTGTTCAGTAAAAGATATAATGGACACTCCTCATTCTCTCGCACTCTCTCAATGTTAGTGAATTGAGAGGAACACTTTAAATGCTCATACAAGTAGCAATTTTGTACCAAGTAGTCTTACGACGGCGTTTGATTACTGTGTATTTCAGTGAATGGCTTGATTCTTGCACTCATACCTATCAAAAAAAAACTTGTCTTGTTATTTCACCGTGATTAATTTTCCTGTTTTTTTTTTTCTGACAGTGACGGTGGAGCAGACGGCACCATGGCCTCCAGTTCAAACGACTCCCACTACAGCGGCTCTCGGGTGGAGACCCCCGTCTCTTACATGGGCGAGGACGATGACGACGATGACGAATTTGATGAAAACGACGACGAGGACTAAGCCCAGTCCTCGTTCAGCCTGTCCACCGTGCACAAGTTCTTCCAGCTGCCATGTCCCGAGGACTGATCAACCACATCGTTCTGTTTCCTCTTCTGCAACTCACCATTTCTTTCACTCTCTGTCTGAGAAGGGCATTGAAGAACACGGGCTTTAATAGGATGAGTTGTTTTCATCCTCGTCTTTCTGAGCTCAGGACAAGCCGCATCATCACAGGCTGTGTGCTTTGCCTGCTGGGAATTCTAGTTTTCAGCTGAAGGACTTTGCTGAAGTTTAGAGGTGTCACTTTATTTCCTGTCGCAGCGTTCCTACTGGATGTCCAACTGCTCTGATCTGCGTGACCCTCTGAAACCTTCCCTCCCGAAGAAAACCCCTCTTGCTTAAAGCCGTACAGCGAGCTGTTGGAAAATGTTGTGTGATCTCAGTGTGAAGTAGTTCTCTTCAGTTTTTGAATGATTTTTCATTTTTGTTGTTGTTTTCGAACTTGCTGGCTTGATTTGGAGACTAATGAAGAGCCGGCTGCTATTTTTTTGCCCCATGGAGGGCAGGTCTTTGGATGTGTGGACTCTTTTCGTATGCTGACTTGATTTCTTGCAGGCTTTTTTTGTAGAATCTCTCCCGTGTGTGTGTGTGTGTGTGTGTGTTGGCGTTCTGCAGAGCGCTGCTTTTTTGGAGGACTCTGAGAAGTCAGTCTTTTTTCGTTTCGTTTGTTCTCTTTTGGTTTCTGAGCTTCATAGGCCAACCTGTCCTAGAGACATAGGAGGACATCGGAGAAACTTAAGTACCTTAAAGCAGTTATAGGAATATAAAAATGCTTTGTTTCTTAACCACATGATATCAAGATTTGTTTCTAGTGTCCTCTCTCCGCGTCAGTAATACCATGAAGCGTGTAAGATTATTGTTGTGTATTAAAAAGAAACGGGCTTTAGGTCTCTCTTGACTTCCCTTTTGAAAATTTCCTTTTAAAGAAGAAAAAAAAACTGAATCCTTGTACTGACTCCTCAAAGTAACTTTTCTGTAATCTAATATAAGTTTCAAATTTAAATATAAAGAATGTTTTAAGAATTCAAACTCGTGTTTATTTGCGACACTAATGTAATACTACTAATTTCAATAAACTTTATTTTATATATGTGCCTAGTGTGACTAGATTTGCGTTCAGGAAGTTGAGACAACATGTTTTCTAATTCTTTCCCAATAGTATTTGAGAGACTGTACTACTTTTTAGTTTTGACTATTTGTACTTTTTTTAAGATTCGTTTGCCACACCACAGCCATTGAATTCACTGTAAGGACTGTATTAGAGAAGCTTAAAGCTGTTATTTACAGACTTGAAAAAGTCAAGGACATATCTATAGTAAATGATTTTTCTTGTTTACACGTTTTAGTATTATGTTGCTCACTGAGAGTGTTTTAGAAAATTTTAGATTCGTCATGTGACCAAATACGACAGAACAGTGCCTGTGTGATCCAGAGGCAAGCCACTCCTTCTCATTTGTCTTTATTATTCTGTTTGCAAAGACTGTAAACAAGTCTTCCGTTAGCATGTCTGTTTCAAAGTTATTTGAGAGACAAATAGCTGGGGAACTGTTTAGATGAGCCTAAAGTGAGTTTGTCTTTTTGTTTGTCACATTTGTCCTTGAGGATGACTGTGCTTGAATAGGATTTATTTATTTATTAACTTGTCACATACACCTGTAATGTTCACAGTCTGTAAATTCGGTTTTTGAAATAAGTTTACCAAACATGCATTTGCTTTATTCATAAAGAGTAATATTGTAAAAATGTATCATTTAAAGTCATGTCTATTTGAATATGTACTATTTGATCTAATTAACTGACTTTTTTTTTTTTCTTCAGGATCACATGATCATTTGGGAATCCCGATGCTGATGCTGATTTGGTGATCAAGAAACATTGCTTATCAGTTTTGAAGATGGCTGTGCTGCTTAATATTTTTGTGGGAACCAGATTAATAATTTTATATTTAAAGAGTTATTAATGATTTTTGAACTGTAGTGTAGATGAGGGCTTTCCACCATGTTGCAAACGCAGTACAATTTTAATAGTACAAATGATGATGAAGATAATAAATTGGAGAAAACAATTTTTTTTTCCCAACAAATTCACTCAATTCCATTTCCAACTCGGACTAAGAAATAAACCGATTGCTGTGAGATAAAGAAATTGACAATTGTATCACTTTGAGAAGTAGACACAAAGTGGTAATTACAAGTATGAAATCTCATTAATTAAATTTTTTTTTTTTTTTACATTTTGGATCAAAAAGGAGCTTTCATTATTCTTAATTACAAAAAAAACAAACCACAAATAAAGTAATCACTCTTTTGAGCTCATGTTTTTCTCCATTATCAATAGGAATAGTGGCACTAGGCAATCATTTCTTGTAATTTTGCAGATGGGCAACAGGTGGAGCAAGTTCTCTTCGAAGCTGTGGCTGCTGGCTTAATTTCTGATCTCCCAAATCATTTGCAATTCTTGTTACAAATCATGTTGTTGGTTCTCCCTCATTTGGGCTGGTGTCCTTGCAGTGGCCTGGTAGATCCTTACCTCCTCTTGTGGGATCTCTTCCAGCAGCGTGACATTAAAAACATTTTTAAAGTTTTCAATGAAATGCAGGTCAGATTGAAATCGCACCTGTTGGAATTAAAACATCGAGAACCAATGAGTCTTGTAAAAGAGGCTACCTTAGACTTTAAAGACGTAAAGCAAACAACATGCTAACTATGGCTATAGCTAGCTGACCTTATTTGCCCAGAGTAGTGTGGTTCCCAGCTTACAGAAGTACTGCATGGTGATCAGTAGATCCTCCAGAAAGCTGTGATGATAGACCACGTCTGCACAAAACACATAGTCATAATTGTAGATGGAGCTGGGGAAGTCTCGTTTCACATCCTGACCCCAGACCAGAGCCGCAACCTGAGGTGTGTATCTGCAGCGGCCCCGTGTGTTGCGGGAGAGGTTGAAGTTCAGATTTGACAGGACGTCAGGCAGATCTGTGGCTGTGACCCAGGCACCTTGATATGGAAAAGGTGTAAATAAAAAAAAAAGTATTCTGAATGCAAAAAGGGTCAAATAAATAGACCTTTGAACTTCCACATCATAGTGCACACAGAAAAAAAAATGTTAATTTATGTACCCAGTAAACTTGCCACTATGGACACCAGTCCTGTTCCCGCTCCAAGTTCCAGCACAGCTTTATCCAGCAGATCAACCTGTTCCCGGTTCTTCTCCAAATACTGACAGAGAGCCACAGCCTGTGTGCACACATACATACACAGGTAAGCTTTGCAAAAACTCACAATACAGTCACTCTTGAAACAGTAAACCTTGTGTCTAAACCTAACAGAACCCTGGGTTATGTTGGTTCACACCTCACACTGCTCATAATTTAGCTGGGGTTAACAATAATGAAAGATGGCATTTCACATTGTACATTCTTAACACCTCTAGTGCTCTTTATATAAAACAAGAATTAAGAATTGTATTATATGTTATTATGGATGTAGCACTTGCTATGTGAAAACAAAAAACATCATGGACATGAAATGAAAAAAGGTTAAATTGTGCTGAAAAATTACTGCAATGGAAATACATTTAATCTAGTGAAATGTTTGGTACTGCATTTAAACAAAATCTTACTGAAAGCTTAGGCTATGTTTTTATTTTGGAACACAAAATTTGTGTCTTTTTTACCTTCACACTTTTACCCCCAGTTTGTGAAACCGGGCCTTAGAGTAAAACTTGTTTTGTTGTTTTACTCTAAAAATACATAGCTTACTTCATATAATATTTTTTAAAAGTGGTTTTGTGGATTTTTCTAAAACAATAAATTTAAACTTCCACTTTAAATTAATTTTCTTTTTTCACTTTAGCCAAAAAACATCTCTCTTTAAAAAGAGTCCTTTAAAAATCTGAAGTCTGTGCTTCAAAATATTCAAGATTTACAACCGTTGGAAATTTCATTTTCAGATCTCTGCTTAAAAACACATAATAATGTAATATGTAATACATATAATAAAAATATAACTTAGTATCATTAAATCCCCCCCAAAATACAAAATATTCTTATTTGCATATTTGTGTTAAGACAAGCTTAGACGACCTATTTATGTAAATGTTCGAACTTACATCCTCAGGCCGTCTGTTTTTCCTGAATGGACTTCTATTAGTAACATTATAACACCAAATCATAACATTTAGCAGGTAATCACACCGTAAGCTACATATTTGGCACCGCAATGCTGGTTTAACGCATTTTTTTTTGGCAACCCCAGGTAAATTAGCCGTAGTGGGCTTCTAAATTGCGAGTGTGAGCTCTACCAGGAGTTTAACACCCCTGAAAGCCTGGGTTAAGCGCAGTGTGAAGAGTCCTATAATGTCTATCCTCACGCCTGGCCAGATGACGGCGCCAAAAGAGTCGAGTGACTCTCGGATGTTGATCTCCTGGCCGGTGAAGAAAAATGTCTCGTTGCCAAGCGAATAGAAGACAGTGGGCTCCCAGGCATTGCGCCTGTTCAGTGCCTCCCTCTTCATGTCTTTACAGTCCATATCCTCTGAAAAGAGCACCAGTAAGCTGTGTCATTGCAATTCAATCACTGTATTTGGTGATGTGAAAAAGATCATATGCTTAAACAGTGGGATCCAAAAGTTTCATATTGCATTAAAATTCTAGGGTTAAAAAATTAGGAACCTGTTTCTAGGTCACTAATTAAATTTCAATTGGTTCACAAGTCCAAACACACTTTCGTGGCAATTCGTAACTAATGTTTTCTTAAATTTGTGGCTACATTTTTGTCAGTTCGTGTGCTCTCATATGTTTTTACAATTTGCTTACACCCATTGACATTTTTCTTTTCTTTTTTTATACAAAGCACAGCATACAAATTCATACTAAACCGCCAAATTGTAAAATTGTATTTGTAATAGTTGAGTATTACACTAATGTGGATATAAAAAAATAAATTGCATAATAGGTGCATTTTTATTTACTGTTTTTTTTGGAGCACACTGTCATATTACTCCCATATTTCTCAGTCCTCTACTTCTTTACCTTCTTCTGTGTTGTTTGGTGGTGGTTTTACAGGGTCAGGCTGCTTCACAATTCCTTTTTTCTGCACATTTAGACCTGGCCTTCCTTCGATCTCCATTATGGAAACAAGCCCAAATGTCTTCACACTCACTACAGGAAGATTTCCTTTTTAATTCTCAAAAAAAAAAAAAAAAAAAAAAATCATATGCATTTCCCCAATATTTATTGAATTTAGGTAGCACACAAAAGCAAGCAAAATTCCATGCAAAATTAATTTACTAGTTTCAGTCACAAACAGCAATAAAAAGGAAATCACACACTCTCACAAACATACAGAAACAGACCTGAGGCTTTAAAGTTGACATCCTCAGGGCAAATTGACTTTTATAAAGAAGCAGCATCCCTCTGCTCCTCCCATGGAAGAACTGAGCTAAACATGCAGTTAGTAAGGAGAGAGAGAGAGTGAGTTGCATACAGAGTCAAAGCTACATAATTCCACAGCTCTGAGTGCAATCCTCTCCCCGGGGAACACTGATCCCTCTCACTGGTTCCTGTTTTTTCGGGTTTGTGGAAAACAGACAGGGATGTAGACTAAGAATGGGTGGGAAAAAGATGGCTGTTGGTATTTTTGTTTGTGCACATGTTGACTTCACCAGTTTTTTATGTGTATATATATATGCACACTTAGGCATATCCCTTTACCCACAGCCTGGGCATGGCTCTGGCAGATATACTGTGGCCTGGGGGATCTTGGATGCTGCAACTGGGGTCCAAGCACAGACAGTACATACAGGATAACAAACATTTTGCTCTCTGCAAGTGTAGGATGACCTAACGAACAGTTTTAATAGCTGAGATGAATTCAGACATCAGAAATAACCTGAGACTGGACTGACACAGAAAACATGATGTTAGGCAAGACTGGCATACTAAAGCAATAAGAGAGGCTTTTTAGAGTGATTTTACCATTGTGCCTAAAACTGGCATCAACATCGATATGACAGTGTTCACAGTGAACACAATGTACTGTATAAATAGTTTTTTTAAAGAATTATCTCACTCTAAAATTAAATCCAAGATGTTCATATCTTTCTTTCTTCAGCTGAAAAGAAACTGGAAATCATTCCAGGAATTTTTCTCCATATTGTGGACTTTAGTGGGGACTAACTAAAGGTCCAGATTGAAGGATCAATGAGGCTTCAAAGTACTCTACACAATCCCAGTTGAGGAATAAGGGTCTTATATAGCAATTGGTAATTTTCTAAAAATAAAAAATTATAAATAATAAAATAATAAAAATTATCAGCGTGGATTTGTGCAGCTTGTCAGTGAACAACGGCTGTGTGTAGTATGTATGGCTCAAAATCACGCACATGAAGGCATTTACCGCTGATTACAGGAACGGTTTTGCTGACAAAACTTATCATCCCTATTAGCAAGGTAAAGCTTGTGGTAGTAGGACCCAGTGTTTACAAAGCGAACATGCAAAGATTGGTTAAAAAGTATATAAATGTGTATTTTTTAAGAAAATGGCAGATCATTTCCCTAGAAAAGACCACCGTTTCTTGGCTGGAATCGTATATACAAAGAAAAAAAAAATCCGTAAAATTTACGGTAATAAAACGACAGCTGTGGTTGCTGAAATAAAAACCATGAAAAATACAATAACGATATTTTTTGTTTTATGGTTTTAATTATAATTTACAGTTAAATACTGTAATTTCTGATAATAAACCATAATGACTGATATAATGTTAATATACCAAGCTACTGAAATGCTATTTTCTGTTATGTACCTTTCAAATACACTGATAAGCACTATATGCAGATGGTGATGAGAAAGTCACAAGATGATTCAAAGCCCATCACAAGTAGCTTATAATTAGTAGGATAGAAGGTGCTCAGTGTCATTCACACAAACACTAAACACCGTCATGGTAAGCAATAAACATTCATTTTACAACATTACATGTACAACCCTAATAACATAACTGAAACAAAAAAAACTAAGAACAAACATAGTTATTTTAAAAAAAATACATCAAATTTAAAAAAAATTTAAAATGCAATGCAGGGAATTCTGGGAATGTTTAACAGTTTCTTACCGTAGCATTTTCACAGTTTTATACATTTTTTACAGTGAAGCACTTCAAAGCTGCACTGAACCTTCTATTTTGACCTACAACTCATTGGTCCTCATAAAGGCCATAGTAACCCTTTATTTCGGGTTTCTTAACTAGTTGCTTATTAACATGCATATTACTAGAATATTAGCCATTTATTAGTACTATTTAAGCATATTCAAATGCCTGATTCTACATGCCAAATCCTACCCAATTCCTAAACCTAACGACTACCTCACTCGCTTAATAAGCACAAATTAGGAATTTATTAAGAGAAAAAAATTACAAACAAATTACAAACAAACAATTATGTTCACCCATAATCGAGAAAAATTTGTATTCACTAGTTCCCTAGCACTGGTAAACAAATTTACACTATGAGATGATCATGTCTCTCCGTCTTAAGCCTTGTTTAATCAGAAACCTTTGATGAGAACACTAACATCTGATTAACACTCCCAATGAGGCTGTAAACACCAACCTTTGCTGTATCACATTCAGGTCTATAACACTTCTGAGAACACTGATCTTCTGAAACATGGCTGAACGATAATAACAGCTGGTTAACCATCTAAGCATAGGATTGAAACATCTGTACCATTTGAAATAAATACAAAAACTTTCCGTTGGAATTTATGTGGAATTGTCATTATTAGTGCAATATTTGGTTTCATACACTTGCACATATTTGGTTCTGAAGTTAAACAAGAGGCCAGGGAGATGGCACGTATTAATTTGT
Organism: Enteromius trimaculatus; assembly: GCA_032361065.1. Lineage (NCBI taxonomy): Eukaryota > Metazoa > Chordata > Actinopteri > Cypriniformes > Cyprinidae > Enteromius > Enteromius trimaculatus. The sequence continues at coordinate 13,638,785 of JAUMHP010000057.1, forward strand.
GACTGAAATGGCTGGAGTGGCTGTGGTTTAGTTCCTGCAAATCCTTCACTGATACCCGGTAGTAAAAATACAGCTGCTGAGGTAAAATGGAAAACTGACTCAGCCATGGAGAACAATGTGTTGTGCATGCCAAAGTAAGCTTCAACCCCATATCTCATATTGTGTGCCGGACAAAGTGAGAGACGGGGCGCTAATATTTAGACATTCTGATAGTAGTATCTATATGAACCTTTCTGGAAAATCTTTGGCTTTAAAGATTCAAGCAGATCCTCTCCTTAGCATCCGTGGTATGACCATGGCTTCACAACACATGTGTGTCAGACCACGTGGCTCTCTCTTTATCCCATAGATGACACATAGAAACATGGGAATCCTGGCATTCCTGGCCAGATGATGGGATGGAAAACAGTCTGCACGGTAGGCTCATGGTGATGAGAGCTATTAGCGTACCAGCGCCTGCCTAAAGCCTTTGTGAAGCTTTAGCAAAAAGCTCTGCGAGGATTTAACATTGAGTGACCTTTCAGTTAATAGCTAAATGAGTCAACTACTGGCATCAAAATTACAGCCTTACATAAAGTAATAAAATCTAACCAAAAAGACACATGATAATAAAAGTCACTTTTATTGAAGACTTCTTGATGAGGTTTGGAGTTCAGACACACTCTCTCTGTTAAAATCTAGATTAAAAACACATCTCTTTAGCCAACCATTCACAGTTTTTTCTCAGAACCTTATACTTGAGTTATATCAAAATTTTTTGCATGGGTTGAATGCATCATTTTTTTACTTGGTTGGAACAGCATCTACACAATTTTTTCTCTGTTTGCTTTTCTTTTTCTGCTCTGGAATGGGCATCCACATCCCAAGGTAACTGGGAATTACACAGGCTTCAGTCTGGATCCAGCCCTTACAAAGATCTTAGATCTCTGAACAGAGAAGAGATGATGCCAGACCCTAATGATACAAATTCTGAACCAACGTACATGCCAAATTTTGCTTCAAGTTTGATCGCAACATAATCATTGCCATTAGTGTTCACTGTCTAATACATGTGATTAACTAACTACATGGTTTTTATTATACATTTTAACCATACATCACCTTAAAATAGTCCCCACTGACAAGCTACTCCTATATTTAATGTAGAAACAGTGAAACTGCTTTGGAAAGGTTTGTGAAAAGCACTCTACAAATGATTCAGAGATGAAAGAGTTAAATGATTATATTATATTTTTCCTTTAGTTTATCTGTGGGATTAATGCAGCTTTTATTGACAGATTGTTGTTCAGTAGCAAGTCGCAACACTTACACCAAGTTTCTCCGTCCCACCACAGCTCTCTTTTAGCCCAGCTGTTATTGCTTTTTTGTCTGTCAAGTATTAGAGTGACAGATATGGCCAGGTGACCATTAGCAGATAGAGTTGTAGTGGAACTAAAGGTGTCACAGGTGGTGGTTTCCTGGTCGGCCACCTGCGTCTCCCATTACTTTGTACACCCCTGATTGTGTTGTTGATGTTACCCAGTGTTTTGCTTCTCTGGCTGTTTTGTGTCTTCTTGTGTATTTTGAACTTTATTAAAACAATTTACTGTAAATAGATCTTTTGTTCTGTAATTCGTAGGCGAACATTTCAGCCATTACAAAATCCAGCAGTTTTGTTTTTCTCTTTTTCCCTCTGACACCAAGGATATCCGTATTTCTCCTTCTGCTAAGGCGTAATTGGCTCGACTCATGGCGCTGTAGCAAAAGGGCATGACGATACAGGCCTTCACCCAGAGATTCTAGACTGAGGTGGAGAGATTGGGCGTTCATATTATGAACGTTATAATTATTGTCTGGATGAACCCCTACTGCAGTGGGAAATGGAATAAGTAAAGTGATTGGATTTCTAAGTAAGTAAGTCCTAATTAAGTCACCCTCACCTGAGTCCATCTCCAAGGGCCGTTGCACCCATACGTCACTCATCTAGTCAAGCCCAGGATCCTTCATGTGTGCCCAGCCCACTCCTAATGGAGAAGCAGGAGGGTAGCAAAGACGACTCCGGTGGTTTCCTGGAGGACCCGACTCCAAAGTTCTCAGAGTCCGCATTAGAGCCCACTCCAGCCCGGGAATCATCAGAACCCATTCCAGTCCCGGTACCCTCAGAGCCCACTCTAGTCCAGGAGTTCTCAGAATCCACTCCAGAGCCAGATCCAGTCCGAGAACCCTTTGAGCCCGTTCCAGCCCAGGAGCTCACAGAGTTATCCCATCCCTCCACTAGTTACACCTCCTTTACCCCTCCCTCTTGAACAATTTGAAATTCTTTTGGAGCCCCTGGCAGCCGTTCCTTAAGAGGGGGGTACTGTCATAGGTGGTGACTGTCGTTCCCTGGTCAGCCACCAGAGGGCACTTATTTGTAGTTTTGTTTGTGTGTTTTGAACTGCGTCTCCCATACCTTCATCTGATTGTCACCAGCTGTTGGTTATCTCATTAGCCCTACTCGTTATGTACTCTGATCTGTTTGTTTCATGTTGCTGAAGTGTTGTTGATGTTACCCCGTGTCTTGCTCCTCTTATAGTTTTAATTTACTCTTCTGGCAGTTTCTGGAAACTGCTTTTAGTCATAATTATTTGCACGGATAAGGTTTTGCATTTGGATGTATATTTAAGCATTTTTAAAGACTACTTTTTGTCACAATTTGTTTGTCCCCCCCCGAATTGTTCTGTTGAAATGAACAGGCTAAATCAAGACAACTTACTTTGATTATCCTGATAACAATGATGATTGATGATGATGGTAATATCATTCGCCTGTGCTATTCCTAAGAATCTCAACAATGTATGTAGCAGCAGATAATTACTGATAAAATAATAATGAAAAATCTTTATATGCAATTTTATATGGTTAAAATGAAATAGGAAGCTGCTAACAGATGCTAATTTCCACTTCAACTAGCTGTCAATCAAACCCTCAGTAGTCAATGAGAAGAACACATTACCGCTAGCCCCGCCCCCGTGAGAGATTTGTGCAAGAATGGCAAACAAAAACTTTAAAAAAAAAAGTACATTAAAAAAAGAAGACAAAGAGTAATTTTTTACATTTATTTTATTCAGTTTCAATTTTCATGTTTCTTGAAAAGTGACATTCATTTTATAAGGCACAAAGGTAATTCTATACACAGCTCCTCAACAGGTCCACCACCCTGTGGACATATCATCACACTACAACCATCATTCCATAAATGACCCTGCCTGGAACACAGAGACAGTCATAAGTAACTGGGGTATATCTGTAGAAATAGCCAGCAATACGCTGTATTCGTCAAAATGAAGGAAA
>JAUMHP010000057.1:13648458-13661561 GCA_032361065.1 Enteromius trimaculatus
ATATATAAAACATACCAGTCAAATGTTATAAAGAAATATTATTATAGAAATATTTTTTAAGTAAAACATCGGCTTTCTATTTGAATATAGTGTAAAATGTAATTGATTGCTGTGATCAAAGCTGAATTTTAGCATCATCCCTCCAGTCTTGACACATTATCATTATTATTTAAAACAGTTGAGTACATTTTTCAGGATTCTTTGATGAACAGAAAGATCCAATGATCAGAAATAAAAAGCTTTTGTAACATTATACATTTCAAAGATTTAAAGCCGGTATAATAATCTAATTGAAAAAAACATTATAAAAAATTTATATATATATATATATATATGTATTTTTTTAGCAAGGATGGTTTAAATGGATCAAAAGTGAAGATGTTACAAAGGATTTCTATTTTAGATAAATGCTGTTCTTCTGAACTTTCTATTCATCAAAGAGAAATTCTACTCAGCTGTTTTCAACATCATTACAAGTTTTTGAACAGCAAATAAGATATCAGGATGATTACTGAAGGATTGTGTGACATATCACAGCTGTGCGTTATTTTCAAATAATTCAACGGCCCATTATTAATTATTTATTACTGAATCAACTTAACTGTTAGGTTGCAACAACTAAAGCAAACTAGGGGTCAAGAAGTGAAAAACATAGCTGCTGGCCTAAGCAAGACTTATCAGTGTTTACAGTGCTAATTTAATTGGCAACTTGTTTTATGTTTCATGAGTTACTATTTCAGGGAAGTGTTTGACATAATAATGTTTTTCCCATCATAATAAAAAACAAAATATTTACTTGTGCAGTTAATGTTACACGAGAGAGACAATGTAAGAGATTACTGCATATCTTCTTTAGGTTTTATGCTTCACACGAACAGGGATGCATTGTTCGTACATAATACATCTGAGACCTCACACTCACTGTGAGACATGTATGAAACTTTTGACAGCTGCTTTATCTTCAGTATCACTTTCCTCAGTATGACAAATGTCAGTTGCTGTGCTGTTGTCAAATCCACACATGATATTAGCCATACAGGCCTATATGCACCCCCCAAAACACATGTGCCCAACAGAAACACACCACTCTTTTGTGAGAAAATGTAATAGTGACAAATAAGAAATCTGTGGAAAAAAAGTTATTAAACTAATGAAAAACAAATTGCAGAAGTAAGCCACCTCAGATATTAGTTTTACCCCTGTATACAAATAGCAAACAAATCTGATACTAGCATAGTTGGCCTATTCTACGGCAAACTGCAGTGTTTAGGATTGTGAACAGCTGCATTTATCAAGCAGAGTCTCAGGAGTCACCCTACGGAGCAAACATTATCAGTACTGATGTCATTTATGATAATACTGTGTATGCTTATTTGTTTATATAGAGTAATATGGTTCTTGTATATATGCATAGTTTAATATGTTTACTATGTTATTATTTAATGCTAATAATAATGATAAAATAAATATATTTTCTATATTATTTATAGAAAGGTTATATTATTAATCATAACTGGTTAATTAAGACTTATTGGCTTATTACTGATATATATTTCTTTTTTCACTTTATAACAGCTATTCTTCTCTTTTAGTTCCACTATAACTCCATCTGCTAACGATCCCCTGCCTCTGTGACAAGCAGCTACATTCATGGTCAAATAGGGAAGTTAATAGATCGGAATGGTGGCTGAACTAGTCCATGGCTTGGAGGACGGTCATGTGTGTTCATTTCACATAATTTATTCATTCATTATTCATGCATATCTGTTGCTCTAATAAGTCACTTTCCTGGTTTGACAGACAAAAAGCTATAATGGCTGGGCTACAGGACATTGGTGGGAAGGAGAACTGTGTAGAGACTTGGTGTAAGTGTTGCAACTGAACAACAATGAACAAAAATCTGTCAATAAAAAACTGCATTCATCACACAGATAATCTAAAGGAATAATATAATATAATCCTTCAACTCTTTCATCTCTGTTTTTCTTTTATAGAGATGCTTTCCTCTTTTTCATGATCTTTCTTTACCAGTTTAAAAAACATATATTTTCAGATAATGTGGCGTTCAATGATGCACCATGTGCAGAACGTAAACCAAACACCTGTTCCTGTCCACTTTAGACAGCCACAGGGTTAACCCTCTAACCTTAAATGAGACGACAGACAATGCTATAACACGGAAAGTACAGTAGCTCGTTTAGGAGCAGGTAAACAAACAGTCAGAAAAGAGAACTCAAGTCGGTGGATACATTTCATTGCCTTCCACAAATGTCCTTCCTCCTCAAACGTTCGTCAGCCAATCAGTTCCAAGACAATATATTTGCTTTCCACACTAATACTTTTTTGTAGTTATAACGTTAGACCAATTATTTGTTCAGTGCATACCACAAAATATGCGATGGTATCCAAAATTGTCATAAAAAGTAAATAGGCCAGTAGAAAGGTATATTGTTTTAAGGAAATTTATATGCATTTATGTTTATATATAAAAAAACCTGGTAACCACGCGTACCCACAAACACATGTTTCAGAGCATTCGCGCCGTGCTCGCGCAGCGTTCTTACGAGAGCGCGCAATACTATCTTGAAGAACACTATCCGAAAAGCAAGAAGCACATCCACGCGCTCCTTACAGCAGCCGGACAATCTCAAGATGAGCACAACACACATAATAACCTTCCCCGCTCTTCTCTTGCTGCTCTACAGTAAGTGTATGAAGACTGCATGTCTCTTTTTTATGGTTTATGGTGTCCGTGTTCTGGATATTTATTAAGAGAAAAATCTAACTTTTTTACCTTAAAAGACAAGATTTGAGGATTCTTAGGGTAAGTTGGCAAATACAGTTCATAACTTTCAAAGATAATTTGAAAGTATATATAGTACATATCTGTTAAGAATTAACTATAATAATTCTATTCTGCATTGTTCTTAAAGTGTTAAAGTGCTTCTAATAGACAAAAATGCATAATGTTTTACAAATACGCTAACTATAATTATATTTAAGTAATAATTTATATTATTAAATATTATGTTTTTATATATTAGCCACTTTAAGTTGAATTTTATTAGATTTGTTTAATTTTGTCTCTCACACCACCAGCTTTGATTTGGTTTCTAAGTACTGTGTGATTGTTGTGTGTGTGTGTGTGTGTGTGTGTGTGCTTTTTCAAAGAAAGATGGATACTTTGAGGGTATGGATAGGGTGGGTGGGGGTCTTGTAAAACACTTTGTTTACACAAACTTCTCAAACAGCATTTGAACACATGAGATCATGACGCTGATAATATGTCCATGAAGAAGTTGTCCAGATCTGAACTTCACTCTGATGTGACAGGGACTCTTTCATGTCACTGATGCCCCTTGACTGACTCCTTGTGTATTGGTCATTATCATGGAGATTATGTTTACCCAGCATACCATGAGAAATTCTTGAACCCGCCCTGTCTAGAGATCCGAATTTCTATAAACTAAGCAATGTTTAGTTCAGTTTATAGCAGATTACATAACATGCAATTTATATATTACAAATGATTAATATAACTATTAAATGTTGACTTTGACCAAACTGATTGGTTTTAATTCGATAACTTTAATGTTTCAGGCCACTAAGTTCTAATTAGGGTTGTTAAATACCTTGTGGTGTGGGCTGTGATTTTAACTCCAGTCCTCTTCCAGCTGAAGAGGTTTTAAGTTACAGCAGAATAGTAGCTCTTTGTATCTCTGGGTAAAAAGACCCTCTGCAGACTTTTTCTCTCTATTCTCATATAACACTCAGTTGTTTTCTACTATCAACACATCCAGCGGACTATAGAGAATGACGTATACAGATAAAAGAAAGTGTTTTCCCTCACTTTCCCCAGAACTGCATGTTTTTCAGGGAGCAAGGAGGTTATCAGGCTTGGTTTGGACTGCCACCCCCCACTAAACACAGGCAGACTGTGTGAGAACATCCATCCATTACTTAAATTCCTACACATCCCTGTTCCTGGCACCACCAGAGCAGGGAATGAATGTTAGTGAGGTTTCACATTTGAGGAGAAACTAAAATCTGTTTACTGTATATAACTATTAAACAATGCTAGAGGCAAAGAATCTAACATGTCAAACAAACATTGTGGGTTAAGTTAAGCTTATACCAACAGCCTATGTGTCAGAATTTGAGTTTGTCCTTAACCAAAACTTTGTGAGGCAAACTTGATGATTTCCTTATAATCTGAAGGTTATAAAAGTGCTGTGGGAGCGTGTTATAACTTTCAAGTGTTCATTTATGTCTTCCCTCTCCTCCAGTTCCCAGCTCAGATCCTGTTACTGTGACGACTAGCAAAGCCAAAGTGGAGGTGCACGAAAACACAAGTAAGTTCATCAGTCTTCAGATAATCAGCATGTGTTCAGTTACATAAAAGCTTTTAGATCATATTAAATGGATACTTCTGTCTGTTCTTTGGAAAAGATGCTGTCCTGTCCTGCGAGTTCAGGACAGAGAAAGATACAAACCCACGTGTTGAATGGAAGAAGAGAGGCAAAGATGTCTCATATGTTTATTTTGATGGGGATTTCACAGGTAGGCTGGTATTTTGCCCATTTCTATAGTTATAGCAACCATGTCCCTTAACATTTGCACACTGCTTTAGATAGTTTTTTATTTTAAAGAGGAAGTGTGTAATTTAAAGGATTTTGGCAGTAAATGTGTTTGGTGTCACATTAGTGACATTTTGGCAAAAACAGGAGGCCAGAAAAGTCCACTGTGTATAAGGCACAGCTCACACAGAAGCAACTCTTTTGCCCTCACACGAAATACCAGATTTCTACTCGCCTAGTAAATCTGATTGCATCATTCAATGAATATTGTTTTGTATTTTCATTACATATATTTTCCTTTTTCATATATTCTGACTCATCACTGCAGGTTCATTTAAGGGCCGTGCATCCATCGATGGAGCAACAATGACCCTCCGTGGTGTTACACAGAAAGACTCAGGAGTGTATCATTGTGAAGTCACAGCCCGTCAAGACAAAATCAAACTGGGGGAGGTCACCGTAACCCTCAATGTGCTCGGTGGGAATGACATTTTTTTTTAGATATTCATACTTCAAATGTCATTTTCATTAATTACATGTGCACCAATAATATAACTCTTAATCTTAAGCATTTCTGTCAGTGAGCAATATGATCAGGTAATGCAACTGTGTCTTACATGGACAGTGCCGCCACATGCTCCATCATGTGAGGTCCCAGAAACGGTCATGAGAGGATTTTCTGCAGAGCTCCACTGTAAAGACAAACTGAGTGTTCCTGCTGCCACCTACAGCTGGTACAAAGACAACAAACCACTTCACGCTGACCGTCTCCATGAAATCAACTACACCCTGGACCCCAAAACAGGGATTCTGGTTGGTGTTTTTTTCACACTGATAAACTTTTATTTTCATTCAAATTAGCTACAAATTTTAGCCTTTCCCCTAATAGCTAAATGCTGCTTATGTTTGTTTGCCTTTGATGCATTCATTAAATGCAAGTATGATTTATATAGACTGTTTCTTTTCCTTTGCTTCTGAGCAGAAGTTTAAAGGGGTGTCAAAATCTGATGAGGGCCAGTATCGGTGTGAGGCCTCCAATGGGGTGGGGGCACCCAAAAGTTGTGCAGGACAACATATGAAGATAACTGAATGTAGGATTTTAAAGAGTGACTTCAATTTTCTTTTAGGATTTTTCGAAATTCTGTAACAGAATGTTATGTGACATGAAAATGTATTTTAAAAAGTATTTAGGTCAGAGTAGTTTTTGTTGAGTTTGACTGTACTGGTTTTTTTGGAGGACCAAGAGTTAAAAATGGCAATTTTAAGATTATTGCATGCATAAATGTAAATAAATGTTTCCTTAAAAATATTAAATCAGAAATATTTCTTGACATCAGTTAATTCAACTGGTAAAATTACAGTTATTCTCCAGTAAAATGTATCAACTTCAATCCAATTCATGGTATTCTAGTATGTTGTTTCTTTATGGGGTGAATTTGTCCACAGCAAAAACACATTAGTCATGGTGGCTTAGATGCCAAACAAAACATAGTCAAAAGGCTGGAGCGATGATGGAAAACCGAATTACAGTAGATTTGCCTCAACACTCTTGACTAACATAATAACTGGACAGTGTGTAAATGAATATCTGTTCAACTTGCTCTGTTGCAGTCGAGCTGAACATGACAATAGTTATAGCCATAGAAGTTGGAGCGTTCCTGTTCCTCCTCTCATGCTGTGTTGCCATCTGTCTGTGCTGCAGAAGAGGCTGTTGTCGTTGCTGCTGCAGTGAGTACCATTTAGTCAAACACAATTTAAATGTGCTATTCAACTTTAAACAATAACATTAATCTCAAATTTACCAACAGAGAATAAAAGAGAGGCTAAACAAAGGTATGTCTTGATGCACTCTAACGTACAAAAATATGTAACAGACCATCAGGAACAAAATGGTTCTTTCTTTTCACTTTTCAGCAGAACAAAGAGCAGCTATATCCCTCCAGACGTAAGTCTTTAAGTTTCCTTTTGTTAACTCACTAGTCATAAATTATAGTAATGGCACTGTAGAGACTTGCCTTAATAATAATGACTAGTCTTCATCCCATTGTTCGTCTCTCTCCTCAGCCAAGATGCTACAAACATACACAATCCTTTGTGCTATGAAGAGAGTGCACATACTGGATAGCGCGGTGTTAAAATAAGTGACCTCAAAGACTAGAGAACCATATCTTACATCATGTGCACTTGTATATGTCTATGAACTGTTCTGATGGCCCATCAGAGCAAACAACACGCCCTCTGGTGTTGAGGTCCATCCACAACAGACCCACATTATGGTTCATGTTTCTTTTATACTACTGTAAAAAGCTTTTTATTTTTCAATTCAGGAGTATTCATTTATTCTTAGATACCATGTAGTATTGTAATTGTCTCATATCTGTTTGACTTCTCACAATCTAGAGTAGAGACTGTAAATGTTGCACTATTTCATTTTATTTTGGTTTCAGTCATCAAGCCATAAAGCATAGAGGCCAAACTACTGATGTGATGGTCCACTTGATTTCAGCAGAAACAGGCTGGAAGATGTCTCTCAGAAAGTCTTTTAGTCATCATACAATCAGTGTTTAATAGAAATTAATATTTCTACACGTTTCATTTAGAAGCCTTATCTGTTTATCTAATTATAGGTATTTTTTAATTAAAGCTTTTTTTAAAGCTTTTTTTCATTGAAGAAATCACCCAAAATGATTTGATGTTCTATTACACTCAAGAATACATACATACATACATACATACATACATACATACATACATATACATATATATATATTTCCAAAGAAGAAACAGCTATAGAACAACATTCATGCCTGTAAATGACTATTTTTATGTTTGCACAAACCATTCCTTTTACAATCTGTCCAAGCATATTTAACTATTTGGTTTAGTTCATATGTGGCTCAAACTAACCAAGCGTCTCAAAGAATAAATATTTTGGTCGTTTGTTACATTAATCGATATGTAAAATAAAGTAAATGCAAAATCCACAATCCACTGCAATACTGATTCTTCTTTGTTTTTTATTCTTATTTTACACAGATTCAACGACTAGCATAAACTTAAAATGTTAAATAACGCACAAATTAGTTTGATTTTCGAAGTTTATTTATTAATTGGCTTCAAGACAGTCAAAGGTCACATACAGAAACAGTAAGGCATTTTAAATTTTAAAACTTTAAATGTGAAATTACTTGAAGAATCACAGCACTGTAATGTCTATCAACAGGAAAAATGTAAATTACTCTATTAATTGTGCACAAATACACTTTTTTGTGCTTTCATGAGCTCAGGAGTACACACAAACACACATATAAACAAAAATATATATAAAAAAAATAAAAAAAATCAATTAATATACACTGAGTAAGAGCAAAACAAATATTTACATAACGTTTTTATCTAATGAAATAGCATTTAACAGTGCGTCGATTTCACACGTAACTGTTAAAGACAACGCCTTCTGTTATCAGCGACTAGCTATTATTTGTCACAAATAATCAAATAAGTGCATTGATAGATTATGATGTATAGTTAAAAGCTGCACAGAGAGGGGAGTATGTTGCTGTCAGTGGGCAGCGAGGCCTCCAGCTCATCCCCGCCCCCAATGCAATGTTGACCAAAAACCAGCATGAACATTCACTCAACTTATTAGCACACACTAAACTATAGCCTCTGACACCCAGCTTTAGTGCGCAAAAACTCCAACACAGCACTTACTGACCGGGATAAAGAGGTACGTTTGGCCGCAACTCTAATTCATCTGCGATAAACGAGAACGAAAACGAGAATGTTGCATGTATGTGAGGTTATAAGCGAGTCAGTTTTCCCGCTTTCTGCGCCAGCTAACTGTTAGCATCCTAAGGGGAAACTGAGCTAGCTGGAGTGCTAACAGAACTGACTGTAAGCCAGCCCTCTCGCGTCCGACAAGCAGTAGGTAAACATTATTCTGGGTAATTTTAAGCACATCGGTTTACATCAAAATATACTGTCGACGCTTACAATTCCGTCGTATAAAACAAAGCGCGACTTTTCGTAAAAGTTAGCGCAAGCTGTCAGCGCGAGCAGATCTTCAGTTCAACCAGGCGTGTCTCTCTGTCTTTCGTCAGCGTAAGCTAAGCAGCTAACAAAGAGGCCAGGTATACATACACATTGCATCCGTGATTGTACCTGCCGGAGACATTATTCCGCACGAAGCACATAATTAAACACCGTGATGTTTCCGTCCGTTTCTTCAGGCGCACGGCTGTTTTCGGAAGTCTGTCAGCCGCCGTGACTTCGGCCAGGATTTCCGGCTGCTTTTACATCTGCCCTTCTCTTGTTTTGTTTCCGTTTCTTCCATTTCCGTTTTAACTTTCCAGAATCAAAAGTCTTGATGTGTAGCTACCCCTGAAAGTTTCGGAAGTTTTAAAAAGTCGTCTTTTACGCGCAAATTTGCGCTAATATTACGAAACCCAAAAGCATTCCAACATGGCAACTGCGTTTGTATCGATTCGCGCGTCGTCTTCCCACCCAGTCGCCGGTGGAAATTATATTAATAAAATATTGCGTTTAAACCCACACACGAAATTAATAAATGGACTGATCAAATGGAGGACATTTTTACTGAATAATTCGTCTCCTGTATTTTAATAAGAGTGCTAATATGGGGAAAATGCAGTGGTGGGCCTGTACTCAAGCAAAGCCTCGGTGTTGCCTGAGAGTTTATTGGACTTCCGAGACTTCTTAGACTGCAAGAGTGCGTTAATCACACTACTTGGTGACTTTGAAGCACATTTACATGTTTTGTATAACTTTGTGTTAATCACAAATCTAAACCTAATGTAATTTATTTTTATTTTTATTTTTTTAGTATAAAATTGGGTAACACTTTGCAACAAGGTTTTTTTTTTTGCTACCACGAACTACCAGTGAACAATACTTCTCCAGCATTTATTAAATTTGGTTACCGTTCAACATTTGCTAATACGTTTTAAAAATCAAATCTGTAAATGCAATGTGAACTAACAAGTACAAACAATGAACAGATGTATTTATATAAACTAACATTAGCAAATATTAGTAAATGCTTTAAAAAAAATTCAAATGTAACAAATGCTTTTTGTTAATTAATGCTTGCCAATGCTTTATATTAAAATGTTAACTGATAACTCTTGTTCACATTGTACACACACACATATTTATATATTCACTTTATAGTTGGACAAGGAGTTGAAGGGATGTCAAAAAGTGAGACAGAGGAGATGATTGAAATTGAGATTGATGGTCGGGAGAAGCAGGAGTGTCTAGAGGAAGGGTAAGTGCGGTTTCTGTCTTTCTCTTCCTTTTTTCCTTCTCTGTTTGATGTGTTTAGAGGAATCATCTCATTGTGCAACATGTATTCTGTGCGTATGAAATCATCTGTTTCATGTGACCAAACGACAGGATCGAGGAGCAAACCATTACAGCAGCTGAACTGATTACTCAAGATATTGACATCAATGAGCCGATCGGTAACCTGAAGAAGTTACTGGAGCCTCGTCTTCAGGTCCCGCTGGATGGATATGACATTTGTCTTCAGGACATCCTAGTATGTATTTCTATATGTAATCTTATTTGAGTGCGCTCATCTTAATCATGGACTAAGCTCTTGATTCCCTGTCTCTGTTCCTTTCCTCGTGTAGTTGCATCCTGATCACAGCCTGTTCGATCAAGGAGTGAAGACAGATGGCACAGTACAGCTCAGCGTGCAGATTGTCACGAAACAGGGTAACAGTTTACAGTGATCTCATATTGCTGTTGGACAAATCTTGACTTGTCAACATGCCCTTCAGACAAATGAAAATATTTGTGTAGTTGATCTGTCATGTGGGGTGACGTGCTGTTTTTAACAGCACTTTGCTAACTCTTTTGTAATTATGCATGCAGCTTTTACGAGCTGATCGTAATTGAGTGACTACATGAGTATTTGCACTTTCAAAATATAATCACACCAAGGAAGGACCGTTTAAAATGAATTAGGGATGGTAAAAACATGATTAAAAATAGTGATAAAACCTGAAAAGGTTTCCCCTTTTTATATATTTATAGAAAGTATACATAATAAGATAAATCTTAAAAATAATAAAACATAAGCTTGACTTTATTGTGCGTTTGGGGTGTGTTTTAGGTGAAGAGAAATTAAATATTCTGGAGATTGTGAAGCCAGTGGAGACTGTGGAGGTGGTGATTGATCCAGACGCGGTTGCTGGCGAGGAAGCTCATCTGGTGGAGGATGGACATGTGATTGCCGTGGAGCGAGCCTCCATTCCTGATGACACTTCAGAGCAGGTGACCCGCTGGGCAGCCGCATTGGAAGGGTACCGCAAGGAACAAGTTCGACTGAACATTCCCTATGGTGAGTGTTCCATCGATATAAATGTTGCAGTAAAATCAAAATATGGATTTTGTAAAAAAAAATAGGCAAATATGACTGTATTATCACACATACACTACTGTTCAGAAGTTGTTTTTTTTTTTTACATTTTTGAGCAGAACAGTGAAAAGCAGTACTGTGAAACATTATTCAAAATAACTGATTTCTACCTGATTATATTTTTAAATGTAGTAATTATTTCTTTTTATGACTAGAAGGTTCAAAAGAACTGCATTTATATGGAATAAAAATCTTGTTACATTGTAAATGTCTTTAATGTCACCTTAATTTAATGAATTAGGGTCATTCCAGCTGGAATCATCAAATTTTGAAAAAGTTCCCCACCTGACCTCCTCAGATTTGTCTGAGAAAAATACATGTGATGGGTTATATGCCCAATAGATGATATACAAAATTACTGTTCATACTTTTTTCACAAAAAGATTTGGCATCACAGTCTGAGTGACCATGTTCAGACTGAAATATCTCCAGAGGTAGTTGTGCCAGGTCCATGAAATTTTCTGGCCTTAGAGATGTCCATAGAAACCTCAATTTTCAATGTATAAGCATCAAACTTGGTAAATGGTCTGATATGTACTATGTCTTTCACATCATTTGATATAAGACAATAGAGTCTGATGGATGTTGAGATATTAAGGTCCAAAAATGGAGAAAAGAAAACTCATTTACCGATGTCCAGAGCAATACTTCCCATGAGTGACACCAGGTGTAAACATAAAACTTGTTTTTTTTTTGAAAGAGCATATCGTTATTGATAAAATCGGAAAAAAATAGGATGGGGTTTTGCCTCATTTTTCTATAATAATTTTTTTTAAAACTTCAGTTTCGTCACTGATCCTATTGTTCACTTTTGCTATTCAACTTGGTATGGGCATTTCAACAGAATTTATTAATGTTCCACTTATACAAAAAATACAAAAAACTTCATTCCAGACATGATTTACTTTAATAATGTATACCACCAACACAAATAAATGTGTGACGTAACAGTTACTGAAAGTTCGAATGAACATGTAATGCACTTTGTATTATTGTATTTAAAATGTGCTAAATGCTGCAGTAGACTTTCATTTTCAGATCTGTGCATTTTTATTTCCCTTGCCAGTAGCAGTATCATTTAATGAGCTCTGTGTGTCTGTCTATCAGACCCGGTGCAGTGGACAGCAGATCAGGTGATCCACTGGGCAGTTTGGGTTATGAAAGAGTTCGGCATTGAGGAAATGGAGGTGGGTGGCATTCACATTCCCGGCCGCCAACTCTGTGGTTTCAGCCAGGAGGAGTTCCTCCAAAGAGTGCCCAGCGGAGAGATCCTGTGGAGCCACCTGGAGCTTCTACGCAAGTGTAAGTTTAGGAAAGAAAATGTGTGCGGTGTGTGTTCTCCCATAAAACCTTCTCTATCACAAAATCTTTAGCTTGTTTTCAATCTCTTTAATGCTCTGTGCAGATGTACTTGCAAGTCAGGATCAGGGCCAGGAAGCAACAGTCACCATTGATCAACGTGAGTATCAGTAGATCCTGAATCTTGTCTGATCTTGCAGTTGCTTCTGCTCCATTTAATCAACAAAAGCACCTTTTGAGTACCTTCTTGAGTAACACTTTTTGTATAACCTGCACATGACTTGCTTAAAGGGCAGTTTATGTCTCTAGGCAGCACTTAAGCTTTTTGGTGAAAGGAGCATGTGTTGGCCTTCTGGGTAACACAGTTTCTTGATATTCTCCAGCTGTGCAGATCATTCCTGCCCCTGTGCAGCAGGCCACACCCACAGCCATTAAGGTGATGAAGCACAACAAAACCCCCCGAGCCCCCCGAATCTCAGGAGAGGAGCGAAGCTCCCCTGGCAACCGCACAGGTACACACAAACAAATATCATGTCTAAAAAAGCTGCTTTATCAGTAGGATCATGTTTATTTGAATTATTAATGCATGTAGGTGGTATAAATGTAGTTTTTAATAATACCTTTGATTGTCAGTGCTATAAATTACATTTAGTTATGTATCATGTTATATTGGTGATGATATCAGTAATTAAATTCTGAAAAATTAAAGTTTGGGTCTATGAATGATTCAGGAAGGGCACATTAAAATTACTAAAAGTACCTATAAAGACCTTATATAA
>JAUMHP010000057.1:13661988-13683347 GCA_032361065.1 Enteromius trimaculatus
TATATATAACATTCATAAATTCTTTTCCTCAAAGAAAATAGAAATGTATCACAGAATGAGTAGCACAGGTTTTTTCGTAATTAATAAAAATGAAAATGTTTTTGAGTACCATATTAGAAAGATTGGTGAAAACAATTATCATCTCATATGCAAAACAGTAATAAGTGAGTTGTTTATGTTCTGTATGTCCTGTCAGGTAACAATGGTCAGATTCAGCTGTGGCAGTTTCTCCTGGAGCTGCTGACAGATAAAGACTCTCGGGACTGCATTTCCTGGGTGGGAGAGGAGGGCGAGTTCAAACTCAATCAGCCTGAGCTGGTAGCTCAGAAATGGGGCCAACGCAAGAACAAGCCCACCATGAACTACGAGAAGCTAAGCAGAGCTCTCAGGTGCGAGTGCATCATGTTTCCCTTCTCTAGCTCAGGTGTTTTTGGAGGGATGTAGCTAGTTATCAGGAATGACTTCATGTTTGCTGAACACATTAACAAGAAAACTAACGCTATCCATCAAACATGTCTCATCCAAACAGGTACTACTATGACGGAGACATGATCAGCAAAGTGCAGGGTAAGCGCTTTGTCTACAAGTTTGTGTGCGACCTGAGGACTCTGATTGGATACAGCGCAGCAGAGCTCAACAGCCTGGTGACGGAGTGCGAACAGAGGAAACTGGCCCGGGTGCAGCTGCACGGCCTCGGCCAGCCCGTCAACACAGTCACGCTCGCCACCGCCACTGGCCAGCCCGTCACCACAGTCACTCTGGCCGCAGCAGCTTTAGAGAAAGACAGTTGAGGAGGAAGTGGCTTGTTACTCCCAGCCAATCAGGAGACACGTTTAAGATGGGAGGAATCCGGGTTAAACATTTGACTTTGGGCAGGGTGGGAAACAGCGGGTTTGTAAGCAGTTGTGCGCTTTTGTTACGAGTGAGTATGTATGTGTGTCCCTAAAACGCTTTGAGGGCGAGTGTGTGTGTGGATGAGAGACAAAGTATAGATGATCACGTGTGAGCTTTCAGTTTTGTACGCTTGTCCTCTGACTGCAGGGTAGCATCGGCTATATTTCCATTGTATATACTCTATGTTTTTGATAGCCACGTGGGCAGTGTATTTTGATATTTTCCATTTGTAAAGGATCTTTTCTTTTTTATTTTCGAGTGTCCAATTCCCTCAAGGTGAGGTACTTTTTACTGTCCACCAGAGGGCAATAAAGAGACAGTTGGTTTTTGATTTGCCGAGTCTTGCATAATGCAGCAGTGATCAAACACACCCTTTGTTTTGTGCAGCAAGCAACGCATCACGAGGAGTTTGTATGTACATTCAAAACTTTATTCATGGGTTACAGTGTTGTAGAAAGCTTTCCCCCTTCTAAGCCAATGGTTTGAATAGATACTGAAGGAACAAGTCACAGAAAGAGCTTTCTTTGTTCCCTACTGACCACAGACGCTCACCTCAGAGCATCCACTAATCAGCACAACACCAGATTTTAGAGCTAAGGTAATTCTATACAGGAACATAATGAGCAGTGTGCACTGTGACATAACTGCACAATGTTTGACTCGTTTAATGGCTGTGTGTCTCATACAATGTATTTTACAACAATTCACAATTTCCTTCAACATCACGGCACTTTTAAAATAACTCTTAGGAGGTCATTTCAAAAGATCGTGTTACATTTAGTATTTCATATCTACCCGTTCCTTCCTACCTGCTCTGGCCTCTAAGGTGCTATGAGATACTTCAGTGAAACAATAAAAGAGGGGAAGAAGGTGAGGTGTTTCTGTCCCAAAATGTGTTCGTGAATATCACAGACACTGGGGGGAATACAAAGAGGGGAAAGTGGGACAAAAATCACACAATCCAAAAATGGTGGCTATTTCTGAAGCAAAATCCCACCACCGCTCCATACCTCCCTTCCCTAATCCCGGCCCCATACCAAATCCCGACATGGAATAAAACTTCATGAGGCAAAAAGGGCCTAGACCCTTCCCAAAAAAAAATGCAGAGTGTGTACAACGTTAACGAACCAAAATGTGGGCTAATATTACACTTCATAATACAATACATACATCTTTTTCCAGCCCCATGCAACCATTTAAGTGTGCGTGGCATGGTCCAAAAGAAAAAAAAAGCACACTTTAATTAAAGCATGTCCCTGTGACAATGTAGCCAAGCTGATTTTTTTTCACTTATTTAAAATGTGATCACAAGAAGACAATAAAATGTACAATCCAGCTAAAATCTCTACATGAGAGAGGTCAAAGTCTGCGCCTGGATCCAGAAACCATCTCTCTGTTAAAATTGCCATGCACTATATAGATACAGCTAGTTTCTGCCTTAATTCAATACATATTACACACAAAATAAAAACAAACATTCATTTCTTATCTCTGTAAATGGTTTTACATTTTTTTAATGTATGGATTTTTTAATATATATATTTTTTTGCTTTTTTCCAGAAAAAAAAACCTGAATGGAAAGTTCAACAATGGGTACATGATTCGGCATCTGGTTGTTTGCAGTTGGAGCCTCATGTAGCCAAACACAGCACCGCATCATCTTGAGTGCCCAGGAAAAAGGAAGGAGGGAGGAGGAGGAAGGAAACGTGCAAACAAAAGAGGAGGAGATGTAAGTGCTTAAAAAGTTCTGGAGGGGAACAAAAATGGTTAAGAGACAGCGGACAGAAAAAAAAAAACTAGATGGTTAGAGGATCATGGGTAAGAAGGAAAGCACGGGCAAAGAGCTCATTCACCGCATAGTGCTGTGATGGACAGGCATGGGAGCGCACAGATGGACCCTCGTACTGACAGATGGCTGGATGGGCGGCAATGACACATCACGCTTCTGTGCAAACTGAGTGAGCGCTTGTTCGATTGGATGAAATGGTCAGGTGATGGAAGCCACTCTCATCTCCATGGTGACAGAGCTGAGCGGTAGTGTGTGTGAGGGATTCTCTGTCCTGATGCAGTGGGGTGATGGTGGTGAGGGGGAGTGGGGGGGATCTGAAGTGGTTCTTTAGTTCTGCATTTGCTCGAAGAACTTGTAGGTGGGGTTCTCATAGCCATTCTGCTGCATCTTAGTGAGATGACGCTCTTCTGGGGTCACCGCTGCATCCACCTAACACACCAAAAGATGTTTATTTATATGCTATTCGTATACATTATCTTCAACCTTTTTTCTAATTAGATTTTTAATAGCTTTATGCCTTTGGATTGGTGACTTCAGATTGCAGATGTGGATAGAATAACCAACTAGAGACCAAACCTAGATTTTTTACTGTAATATTGTATAGTAAAACATGTTGATTTTTATTCACATTATAGTATTTTTTTTCAAACCTGATATATGAATGTCCCTTGGATTGAAATACATGGAGGGAATAATATATTAAATGGTTTTAAAAGTTGCTAGCAACAGCCAAAAATAATTCTGGATTTTATTAAAATGCCAAAAACCATTAAGATATCATTAAGATATTAAGTCATGTTCCATGAGCAATATGCATTGCTAAGAACTTCATTTGACCAACTTAAAGGCAATTTTCTCAATATTTAGATTTTTTGTTTGTTATATCTCTGCCAGATATTATCCTGTCCTAACAAACTATACAATGGAAAGCTTTTTTATTTGGCTTTTTTTATTCAGATGATGTATAAATCTCAATTTAAAAAAATGGACACTTATGACTGGTTTTATGGTCCAGGGTCACATTTGTAGATTATATGATGTAGATTTTTTCCATAGTGGAAATTATTTAAAAAAAATGCTGCACTCACAAAGAGCAATTTTTAGCTTAAAAAATATTTTAGAGCTGTAAGCAAATATCTCTTTTAATATAATATACCTGTAATATTTTTTTATAACTCCAATGGCCATGAAAATATATGAAGACTTCATATGCTAAAAGTCTATCTGAGACTTTTTCTTTTGAATTAACTTGTTTTTTTTTATCAGGCACCTATATTTTTATTCAGCAATTTCAATTTAATGGCAACGTAAAGGTTTTTAGTCAGTTACCGAGTCCCTTATTTTCAAAAATGTCTTCATGTGTTTATAGTATGTTGTGTCTCACCTCAATAACTCCATGGTGAATGGAAGTGTACTGCTTCTTCCTCAGCATGACAAGAGTGATTACGATCACGGTAGCGATGACGACCCCACCCACCATCAGCCCAATGATCGCCCCCTTATTAGAGCCCATGTCTTCTGCAAGGAACATCTGATTCAACACAAACACAATCATTACTTTTTATAACATGAAATAGATGCTTATATCTCTCCAATTTGTACAAAATATTTGTGTAAACTACTGTACCAGTCTCTTGTCACGAACATCATAACCAGCGTTGTGCCTTTCCTCAATGTCCAGCCGAACCTTTGGAATCTCTGAAAACAGCCACACATATGAACATAACAATTAGATACATGATATTAAACAAAGCAATGGGTAAAAATAACATAAACACACACTTACCGGGTCTCGTAGGCAGACCCCTATCTGGAATTGGACGGGCATCTACGGGTTCAACTAACAACACAAAAAAAGCTTTTCAGAAACAAGGCTGCATTTATGTAATCAGAAATATAGTAAAAGCAATTATTAGCATTTAATAAAACGGTTTACTATTTAAAATGTTATTTATCCTGTGATATAGAGCTACTTCGTTACTCTATATCTGTTTATGACGATCATGTTAATGGGTTGTTTTAAAGTTTGCAGTTTAGTTACAGCATTCAGTGTGCAAATGTTTACCATGGTTGTCAGTGTTGGCCTGGTTGAAGCTTTCGGGGTGGATGAAGCCCAGGCCGTCCTGCTCTGGTGGCAGGGTGTCCAGGGGGGTGGTGCTGTCAGGCAGGTCGGGCATTAGGGCATCATTCCCGTAACTCACCCTCATCTTACTCTGGAGAGACGACAACTGTTGTGTGACTTCAGCCTGATCACGCTGAATCAGCAATGCTGGAGAAAGAATCAACGACAGATCTTAATCAAGGGCTTTCAACACAGGTTCAAACATTTTAATTAGTGTTGTCAAATGATTAATCGCGATTGTTTGCATCCAAAATAAAAGTTTTTGTTTACATAATATATGTGTAGTGTGTATGTTTATTATATATATATAAAGTCACATATACGGCATATATTGTAAAAATGTACAAATGTACAATTCATATAAATTATATGCTAACAATTTACTGTAAAGTTCGTTAGTTAACATGAACTAAGCATGGACAATACTTATAATTTATGATGTTAATTTCAGCATTTACTACTGCATTATTAAAATCACAAGTTGTGTTTGTTAACATTAGTTAATGCACTGTGAACTAACATAAATAATGAATGATTGTATTTTTATTAACTAACGTTAACAAAGATGAATAAAAACTGTAATAAATGTACTTTTCATTGTTTGTTCATGTTAGTTAATACATTAACTAATGTTAATAAGTGAAACTTTATTGTAAAGTGTTACCAAGTAAATCCAAGTAAAAAAAACAGGGGCATTGTATATTTATAGCATATTTGCAACTCACCAACGAGGTGAAAACGCATGATTAAATCTCTGATACGCACGGTATGATAAACCCAAGCACTGACTGCTGCGATCATTTCTAGTGATGCGCAGCAGCAATGTGCAGATCAGCTCTAATGTCTGCTGTTAAAATCAACCATCCATTCATCACATTATCATGCATCACATCAGTGGTATATTTGCTGATGCAATATAACTTTGACCGGCTCATATCGGCCGATAAAATCGGCAAAACTATATATCGGTTGTGCTCTATATCATATAAAAATATATTTTATATATTTAAACATAACTTTTTCTTTATATACATAATTATATTTAAATGCATGTGTGCATATTTATACATACATAATAAATATACACTGTACACACAAATATACTGTGTAACCAAAAACTTTTATTTTGGATGCAATTAATCGTTTGACAGCATTCATTTTAATAGCATGTTTTATTGCATTATAGAATGTTTAGTAGTAAATATAATAATAGTTACAGTTCAAAGATGCATTAAATTGATCAAAAGTTATTTTAAAATTTATACTCATTTAAAAAAAATCATAAAAAAAAAGTATCAGGTTTCTCATAAAATATTAAACTTCATTGATGTTTTAAAAAAAAATTCTGTCATAATGTTTCTTGAACCCCAAAATCATATTAAAATGATTTCTGAAGGACTTCATGTTAAACTGAAGACTAGATTCATGGCTACCAATAATTTAGCTTTACTATCACAGGGAATTTTTTTTCAAATAATAATTTTAAAATAAATGCAGCCTTCATGATTATAAAAATGACCCCAAAACTTTTGAAAGGTATAATGTATGTGTATTGCAGGAATGAGAGATGAATAGAGATGTTTTTATGTGCATATTTGAGTTTTTTCTTACATTTTTTACAATTAAAATGTTTTTTTTTTTTCTTTTTTAAATTCTCCCCCAAAATTTTAGTGGTTCCTACTTTGAAAACGCATTCCATACATGACTTTATAAACTGCATCGCACTCACCCACTTGGTCCTGGATTTCACTAGCCACTTGTGGCACCTTGTAGAGATACCCTAAAGATTGGTTCATGCGTTCTTCAATCACACGCAGGTGGGTCATCACCTACGGGCACAAGCAGTCAAACTGTAAAGTGTCAACACATTTTCTGTCTAAAGTAGGAAAAAACAGCTTGACAATCTTACAAAGGGTCGAATCTGAGAAGCCTTCTTGGGATCCACTTCTCGCACATGCTCGAAGTGTTTGAGAGTGTGCTGCCTGTCCTTCTGCTCCGCTCGGATGTACTTCTTCAACAGATTGAGGACCTGTCGAGGCTGTAAGAGACAGGACACAGGACAAAACGGTTTTTCATGATTTGCACTTGCCATTTATTATTTTTTTAAATCCTAATTACAACTGTAAACACATTAGAGCAACATATGCCATTTTGTTTGTAGTTCAGCACTACAGTTTGAATACCCGAGGCTGGTCAGATTGCAGCGAGCTAAGGTAGCTTTCCAGAGCCTGGCGGCGACGGTCGTTCAGCAGAGCTTCCACTCGTGCCATGTGGGTTTCTACCAGCTGCTGTCTCTCCCCGGCCGCTTCTTTCTCCAACGCCTCCACCTTCTCCTGGAAGCGCTATAGAAACACAAATCAACACAAAGCCAGCAGCCATTTAATCCTAAAGTATAAAAAACCGCAAGCCTTTCAATCCCCTTGACAATCCACCATCCACTTTAATGGGAACTGTATGCTGTACTGCTAAATCTGAACGCACTTGAACCGCAACCCTGTTAAGTGCTTTATGTAACAGATTCACAAATCGCTACATTATATGAACAATAAATGATGTTTACTCTCCACCGTTCACTGCTTATGGATCATCAGCCGAGATATCTCATTCACAATTATTAAGAGCTGAGAGGCTACCTGAATTATGGTCTTCTTATCAGCACGGGGGAGATTCTTTGCCTGTCTCTCTGCCTCCTCCCATTCTCTCATCACCTGTACACAGATAAGAAAAAACCAAGGACAGAGTCATCAAATGAATTCTGAACACTTATTAACACTAACACTTCTTGGACATGTAAAATGGTAAAACACGATATGATAATGTATTGTTGAAAACTAATGTATTGATAAGAGCAGGTCATATGGTATTTTAAAGCATCCTAGTATTCTGGTGGAGTCCCCTACAACAGGTTTAAACGCATTCTAAGGCCAGAAAACACTGTAATTTTCTCAGAATATGCAATTAATGTTAACATAATTTTGCAATGATTTTGAAACGGTTTGAAACTATCTGTAAACCCCTCCCTTCCATAAGCCAACTCCGCTGATTGGTCAGTTGGCCAAGTCTGTTTCAATTGGTAGCCACAAAAAAGAATTGTGAGAGTCACCGTGAGATATTTGGCATGCTAAATATCTGGACCTGCCTGCGTTTCAAAATCATGCCGTGTGAAATGTGTTCTGACTGAATAACATTAGTGATTACCTACAGCCAATGAGAGAGCAACATCCAGGGCGGCGGGATGTAGGGGGAGGAGTTACGCAGTTTCTATGGCAAGCTTATTTTATTATTCGCGACTACTTTAAAAATCATGCAGTCTGAACTCGGGGCTAGGCAATAAATACAAAACACACTTGCTTTTACAGCGTCTTCTTGACATGATGTATGCACTGACTAGTGGAAGTGTTGGTGGGTAGATCAGACTTTGTTCGCATTTCGCAGGCAGGCGGGGATTATGCAAATATGTTACCTTGTGATGATGTATTGTGATTTAATGACTCGTTAAGACAATTCTGAGTTGACTCTTTCTTCTAAGAGACAATATCTTTCCTTATCATGCACTTTTCTCATTAAGAACTTTGCAGACCATTTACATTGATGGACAGCTACATTATAAACTGTAAATAAGATATTTTTTCGAAAACCCATATGACCTGCTCTTTCATACTATATTTTAAAATACAATATTTTACTTTTTTATACATTAAAAAATAAAAAATGTAGTCAAGTTCTAAACAAAAAGTTGATAAATTTGAATTAACTTCCGGTTTCAAAACACTGATTTAGCTGATTTTGATTGTTTTTTTTGTTTCTTGTTTAAAAAAAAAAAGTATTTTTGATGTGATTACTTATTTGACAGCTCTGATAGATAGATATTTATTAAAATGAATTTCTAATTCTAATTTTCTAAAATATAAAATTTACTCCTGCTACTCAAACTCTGATTTAGCTTTTTATTTAGACAACAACATTACTAAAACTGTTCACGGGAATCCATCTTTTATTTTTAGGCTTCAAATATTTTACTAAAACACATTAAGTAGATAAAGGCAGCTATTTATTGCTAACAATTAATACAAAATGTTATGTAAATTAATTAAAAAATGATTAAAAATTATGTTAATTTAGTGAAAAATGGTGTGGAAAACAAGCTTTGATTATTTGAACTAAAATTTGTTTTTCCTGCAAAAACCTTTTTAAATCTACAACTTTAGGACAAAATGATGGCTACTATGATTGAAAACAAATCACCATTAAAACACACTTATATACATAAAAACACATATACATCAAAATCCTTTCAAATGATTTCAGCGCTATTGCCCAGCCCTATTTTTGTAAAAGAACTTTGACCCACTGCAGATGTACTGCTATACTCAGGTTCCCACCTCTGACATTTTCTCTCTGTGTTTGGCCTCCAGGCTCTCCTTAGCCTTCTGGAAGCGGGTGTGCTCATTTGTATCTTCCGGAGCTTCCAGGTAACGATCCACGGCATCAGCAGGGCTCGGAGCCATGGTCGGCACTAGAGAAAGTAAGAAGTCTTGCTCAGTGGAAGCCAAACCCCCACCCTCCCCAGATATATATGAGAATCTTTCTTACGGCAAAGAGAGCAAAGACTCCTGGGAAAGAACAGCTAGTTCAGGTGCAGGTTAAAAATGGTTAGCAAAGACAGAAACATTTATGTAAGATTGCCAAAGATTGCTATATTACATATTTTAAGTGCGCTCAGAGAGTTAAAAGAGCTTTCATGCTGGAAAATCATCCAGTACGGTACATCTGTGTACAGTGATCCCAAAAAGTATTTAGACACTTAACACACTTAATAATATCCGAATATGACTGCATTTAGTGGAAAACACATAAATATGCAGAACCTAATTTATAATAATGTGCATCAATTAATAATTGAGTGTTCAATATTACATTTTATAAAGACGTGCAGATACGCTAGTAAACGCTTTTGCTTTAAATGGTATATTTACAGTAAATATTAAATATTGTATTATTAAATAAGTTGTGAATTTCTTTCTTTAAAATGAATGCAAGGAGGTTTGATATTTTATAATGCAGTGACATTTTTAAGTGCGGCATGAGTGTCCAAATGCCTGTTTTGTGCCACTGTGTGTGCGTGAGCTGTATTTCATGTGTAGGAGCTCCTGTAAAGCTGCTGTGACACTTTCTGACAGCGAGCATGCGGGAACAGCCAGACCGGCTGCGAGGAATATGCCCTGTCAGGATGAGGGCTGCTCCGCTGTCACTTTCCCACAGAGTCCAGCACTGTGCTTAACCGAGCGGAAAGCGCCCACTGAACCGCTGCCACAGACCGGTCTGACCAGAGGCCGACTACAGCTCTATCACTGGCCCACACACAGAGATAAACGCAAACGGAGAGAGAATGGAGGAGGGACGTACAGAAATGCAGTGTTCAGCAGGTTAAGAAATACACTTACTAAGATGCAGGTGTTCTCAAAACACACAAAAGCACAAACAAACATTCATGCTATCAAACTTGTAAGTATCTACTGAAAACTTCTGGAGGATGACACTCCAAAACCACTACAGAATTGAGAGCATTCTCATCTAGATAAAACAATCTGGATTAAAATATTAGTAGATAAACTTTTGAATCTATCTTTTCATTAAAAGACTTTGGAATCTATTTATCTATCTGTATATCTATCATTTAAATACCACGTTAAACTGTTTTTAGCTCAGTATTATGCATGTACCATGTATTTTTAAAACAATAACAGTTTGCTTGTGTAATTGTCAACAAATCTTCACAAGCTTCACAAACTTTAAAAATAAAAGTGAAATAATACTTTTATTAAACTTTTTTTTTTGGTGTAAATTTCATTTGACCATTTTGATACACACACACACACTTGTTGGGTTTACATGTTTTATGGGGACATTCCATAGGCGTAATGACGTTTATACTGTACAAACTGTGTGTGGTATTGTCCTACACTGACCCTACACCTAAACCTACCCCTTACAGGAAACTGTACACTTTTAGATTTTCAAACAACGTAACACTGTGTGTTTATAAGCTTGTTTCCTCATGGGGACCTAACAAATGTCCCCACAAGGTCAAAATTTACTGGTATTCCTATATTTGTGGGGACAATTGGTCCCCATAAGGTGATAAATACCAGGTGCACACAAACACACACACATATACAAAACACACACACACACAACATACTCACATATATAAATTAATCTAAACGTAATCAAATAGCAGTCTAATTGATTATCTTACCTAAAATGTGTGTATGGATTATGTTACTAACTACAATTTTTTGTCATGTTACTAAGAATCTATCCAGCTGTGTTTGTGTGTGTATATAGAACAATATTTATTTTATTAAAATATAACATATAATTAATAACATATAAATAGTATATTAAATCCAGCATCAGTGCCCAGACAGCTTCCCATTATCTTATAATGTTAAAAAAGTCAGAACAGCGTCAAAGTTCAAAGTTTGGGTTAGTTTACCCAAGCTCATTAATTACTCACCCTCGTGTCGTTCCAAACCCACAAGACCTTCATTCATCTTCTGAACACAAATTAAGGTTTGGAACGACATGAGGGGAGTAATTAATGACAGAATTTTCGTTTTTGGGTGAACTAACCCTTTAAAACTAACCACGCTCACACCACTCAGCCCATATATCCAATTATTTAACTTATTTTAAATCCTGATTTGTAGATAGATTCAGGAGACACAGATGGAGAGTTAAAGAAAAGTTTGAGTGCTCAGAAACGACAGCAGGAGGTTAAACTAAAAGAACAAGACGCTCTGGCTATACAGTCACCTCATAGAGACCTGTAATCCATGCGGGCTAAAGCATCCAGCCATCTGCTGAGCTTGTGAGTTTGGCACGAACTAAGCAAAGAAAGTGAGAAAGAGACGATGTGCTTGTTAGCGGAGAGATGAACTTCCTCTTAGGAAACGTCTTGGACTTACACACACTGCTGCTGCAGACAGCCATGCAGTACTCCTCGGATTCAAAGTTATTGCGGTTACCCCCGCAGCCCCCAAACATGAAGGGGGCGCATCGGCCCGTCTGCGCCACAAAATACCAGCGGGATAGCTTGGCATGGCACGGCCCCGACCGAGGAGGGGCCCAGCATACCGCTGATGGGGAAGAGACACTCAGTGTATTTGTTTCAGTGTTGATATGTAAGGTTTTGCTCATTTAATGAACCACACAATGATGGTTCAAAACTTTATGTCCTGAAATGCCACATGAGCTCAAGTGTTTTGATGTTTGCAAACGTGCCACTAAAATGTATCATGTCAACAATATATGGACATAAGCATACAGAAATCTCACCTCGCACAACCTCCTCTATAGACTCTGTTGTCGTGGTGGTGGTGGTTGTCATGGCAACGTTGGAGGTCTGCTCACTGGTGTCTTGTTCATCAGTTGTGTCTTCATCGTCATCTTCTTCATCGTCATCATCTTCACCATCGCCATCTTCATCGTTATCCCAGACTTCCTCTTCCTCATTGTTGATATCCTCATCATCCTCGGTCACGGCAGGCTCAGGTTTGGTCGGGGCCTGTTCTCTCAGTATGCTGTGATGCAAAAATGTAGGAAGATGATGACAAATACATTTCTGAGACTACACTGAAGATATATGATCATTTATAGTTCAGAATTCAAACCAGATAGGAGTGTGAAAAATGCAAAACATGCAAGACATTGTGTTGTCTTATGTTGATGTCTAATGTGAAACATTGCGATGTACGATGGGCATCGTCGTCGTAGGTGGCGGTTGTTGAGGGTTGTTTATTTGTAACTAAAACACCAAGCCCCGCCCCACGTCCCTCGCGCGAGCAGGTGAGAGAAGATCGAGCGCAGGAATAATCGTGCGGGAGTGCTTGAATTGCGTGCAGATGACATATCAAGCCTGCGTGAGGCTTTGAAATGAGCTCGCCGGCCCTGTTTCTTCGCATGTAGATCTGTTTTCCTCTCGTGGAAATGATTTACCGTGATCGCTTATTAATGGCATAGATTTGCCGACATAGATTAAGTGTGTTTTTCGCGAGCTGGTTGCTGCTGCTGCAGCGGGGTGGAGAATCGTGATGCCGGCTCAGCATCGTGATGTCTATCGGCCATGGACGCCAGACATCTATCGATAGTCTATCGACCCAACCCTAATGTGAATGTGAAATATTTAAGAAAATATTTATTTCTTAGTCACTAATCAAAAAACCTGTAACTTCTTTGTTCAGTTAGTTAAATCTTTAAAACTTAAAGCACAAATATCACATACAGCAAAAATAGATGTATATTATTTCAATTACAGTTCATTGGATATTTGTTCGTTCAATAATAATTTAGAATATGATAATTTACAATACTATTTATTTTATTAAAATTGCATATTACAATCTACATAAATATATAACACTGATATACATTTTAACATATATTTACAATAAGTTACTTATTTTGGCCATTTTCATATATTTTTATTCTCTATATGTTGTTCAAAACCTTTGCTGGATTTTTTTGTTTTGCATTTATTCATAATGCATTTTCAGAAATTAAATTTTTTGTATCTTCAAAGCATATCTGGCAAAATACTTTGGTATTTGAAAGTAAAATATATTTTCATTTAAAAAATATTTAGCACAGTTTCCAACCTATATTTATCATAAATTCCGACCTTCAAAATATGCTTTTTCCTGTAGAGGATGCCTTTCATCTTTTCCAAATCAGGCTGGAGAACATCAGATTTTACAGAAAACTTAAGTTCAAGCATCTCAGATGCTGCAGTTATAAAAGCAAAGACGAGGGGTTTATTATTATTATATTGTTATATACAGTAGTTATACTTTATAATATATAGTTCTTCTCTTGATAACTTAATTGTAAAAACAACAGTGTCATAAGAGAGTTGTGCAGAACTGCTTGTGTTTGTGTACCTGCCGTCAGTATACTCGGCCTCTGCTCCGCCCCACCACACATCTGAGTTGGCTTCCTCCTGTTCCTCGCTGTCTAACTCCTTCTGCTCCTCCACAGGGCAGCACACAAACTCTACACCACGGAAACGGTCGATGCCGCACGGCAGCAGCATGCCGTAGTCATGGAGATTCATGGAGCGATCACCGCAAGACTGCAGAGAGCCAGCCACAGGGAACGAGCGGGTGAGAAAGAAAGAGAGGTATAAGGTGCTGAGTCATCATAAAGCTATAAGTAGAATGCTGAATTATACATCCTATTCATTCTTAATCTGTTAGCGTTTTTATTTAAAATGCAAAGAAGAAGATTGATATATCCGGATGTTTCTGGTTAACAAAAACAGAAAAAAACATAGTATACAAGTCATAGCATAAATGTCTTATAATTCTGGCAGAAATAACAGCTCTGTGTGGCTTTAAAACTCATGTGCTGTGACCGCTGACCTCTTTGGCCACTGTGTGCCAGTGCAGGTGACTCTCGCACATGTCCATTCGCTCTTGGTGAAGGAACTTGCATTTATCTGGGACGAGGAGGGCATCGCTGACAAACTCCCCAACTAATAAAGAAAAGCAAACATTCGCTCAGCAGCTGCTCAGATAGATTTCTTCTGATGTACCTTGGAGGGTAAAATTTCCTGTGCAGAGGTTGTTTTTTGATGAAACTCATCTTATCTGATGCACAAGGATGACAGGAAATCACACAACAGCCACGTTAAAAGCATTAGTTTAATGTCCCACAAATCCAGGTTAATACCCCAGGAGTGGAGGAGTACTCTGATGTAAGCGTCACGTTGAAGGACAGTCTTTATGTAAACACGCATACATACCCAGACAGCGGTAGGGGACCACAATGCGCGTGTGACTGCGGCACTGGTGACGACCCATTTTGCACCAGTTCTGGATGCTGACGGGTTGGTTGGCCTCCACTACGTTAGTGATCTGGAGGTCTGGGTATACCTGTGGGAGTCAAGACGGGGTACAATTACTAGATGATGTTGAACAGAAAACAGAAAAGCCATTGGCAACCCATTTTGCTTTCATAATGTGACCTATTTCCAAGAAAAACAGGTCATATGGCAAAAAAAAAGAAAAAAAAAAAGATTCCTCTTTTATTCAAGGGGAAGTTAGAATACATATTCAAATGTGGAATATATAAATGTTACATATAAATATGCAAATAAAAAATGTAAAAGTGAAATGGAAATTTGTAGCTGAAAACTATTAATAAATAGTTTTAGTCACATTTTATTTTAAGGTCCAATTCTAACCATTACCAAACCATTAACTATGACTTTTGCTTCAATAAACTCCTCATGTGCAGCTTATTGATAATAAGAAAGGTAGTTGTTAAATTTGAAAATTGGGTAGAATTAGGGTTGTGGAATTTGGTCATGCGCTATACGTGCTTTATAAATACTAATAAACATTTTTACTAAACATTTTCAATCTGTTTTGTAAGACAATGAATGTGTAAATAGTAATAATAGAGTAATGTGTAATTTGACAATTAAATACAGCTAAAATAGTAATATTATTAATTATTATTACAATTTAATTTGTAATTTCTTACGATATTTTTAAAAGTACTTTTTGTATTTTTGTCAGAAATCATACTAATTTGCTGATTCTGTGCTTAGGAAATATTTAATCTTTATTATTATCATTGTTGAAAACTATTTTGATCCGTACTTAATATTTTTTTATAAAAGCTGTTAATATATTATGAGATTTTCATTTAAAAAATTGCCTTTATTTAAAACAGAAATCTTTTGTAATGTCTTTACTGTCATTTTGATCATACCATAACTGAATAGGTCTTATTAATTTCTTTAAAGAAAATTCTTATCAACCCTGAAACTCTGAATGGTAGAGTACATCAGCATTATATCGCATATCGTCCACACTATCTAAATAACATCATCAGCCATTGAAAGAAAACTCATAAGAGTCAACCGCTTAATTGATGTGCTTATGTAATTCTCAGAAGGCCCTTGGTTATTAATTACTGTGATTGTCATTATATAATTGACTTTAATTACTAAAGTAGTCACGATACAATAATGTTTTACAGTCTGTGTAACTATTAACAAGTAACACAGACACTGCAGCAGAACTCATTCTCATTTTTTGATCTCTTTTCTCTCTCATTACCTCTTGGCAGTACTGAAGGATGCCCTCTTTGGTGCTGATGCAGCTCTTGGTGCCAGTTGGATCCGGCTCCCACTTGCCACTCTGGATGTTGATATGCATGTTGAGTTTCCCACAAAACATGGCCACCTGGGGCTCCGCCAACAAGCCCACTGAGTCATCCGATGGCACCTGCCAACAGCACAATCAGCGGTAACATGAGAAACCATTATCACATAAGCCTATGATCTTCAGCTGTCTTCATGCAGGGGGCTTTTATCAGCAAATATTGATATATACGATCAACTGTCATTAACTTGATTAGCTCATCAGCTTATCATTGAAGTAATCAGATCACATTTTCATAATGATTGACTGCCCTAATTACAATCTGACTTACAGACAAAGAAAGGCTGACAATGTAAAGAGGAAAAACTGCAACTGTGTTTGGAAGAACAGGGATTCAACAAATATGATTCAATATGACACCAAATGTTGTCCCATCTAGCCAAACAGAGAGCTGACTAGATACACACATATTAAACAACGCTGGGCTTGTGTGTTCTTAGCATGCACTGTGATGAGAATAAATGATGTGGTGGCTGTTACAGGATTATTATTGTACTGTTTGCATGCTTCATTTATGCTGTTGTTGCTTTTGCTAGCAGAATACAAATTATATCAAAGCTTTTGGGGGGATAAGTACATGTTTGAAGTCATGGTATTAATTAAAATATGGTATATCCTCCTGGTATTCAACAAAATATATAGTGTATGCATATTTATGTCATACTCAATATATACTATAGTTCAAAGTTTAGGCTCTGTAAGATGTTTGTACATTTTTGAAAGAATCCTCTTCTGTGCTAACCAAGGCTGGGTTTATTGGTGTGTAATATTGTCCAGAACTTTTTTCAGTATTAACAGGGCTCAAAACTAAATTCTTCCACTGGTTGCACTGGTGTGTCTAACTTTTTCTTAGGTGCACCAGCAAAAAAGTTAGGTGCACCTATAGGCAATATTGGCACGTTTTAAATGATTAACTAACACCATGTCTACACTGAATGAGACCGCTGTCGCGCCGCACTGCAACAACTAAAGTCGTAAGTGTTGGTGCTTTAATAATTCTTAACGAATAAG
The DNA here is from genome assembly GCA_032361065.1 of Enteromius trimaculatus. Lineage (NCBI taxonomy): Eukaryota > Metazoa > Chordata > Actinopteri > Cypriniformes > Cyprinidae > Enteromius > Enteromius trimaculatus. Next base: position 13,679,039 of record JAUMHP010000057.1, read on the forward strand.
TTGTCAGTCTTTTCATCTTCTCTTATCAACCACTGCTACATACCCTCTGTTTATCTGACGGGCCTAGCCTACTCGCCTCTCTCTCGCCGTGTATGGCAATCCATTTTAACATTTAATCTACAATCCGATTTGCATGTTACTAGTACTTATTTTTTAGATACTAGTATCTTTTCTATTAAGTACTAGTGCTTATTCATTAGCTACTAGTGCTTACTCTTTAGGTACTAGTGTCTTTTGTAACGTTACTAGCACTTAATCATTAGATACTAGTGCTTATTGATCAAATACTAGTTCTTATGTATTATATACACTAGATACTAGTACTTATTTCAATAGTGACTAGTAACTATTATATTGTTACTAGTAACCAATCTGTCATTGAGATATCACCTATTCAGTTTTGACTAGTACATACTCCACTACTAAATTTTTATGTACTAGTAGTTATTCATTAGGTACTACTACATATTTTCAAGATACTAGTATTTGTATATTAGATACTAGTACCTATTAAATAGACACTAGTACTTATTTATTAGATACTAGTATTTATTACTAGATACTAATACTTATCTAGTAGATATTAGTACTTAATTTTTAGATACTTGTACTTATTCAGTAGGAACTAGTGCTTATTTTTTAGAAACTAGTGCTGCGTCCGAAATCGCATACTGTTTAAGTAGGTACTACATTTAAACCGAACGTACTACCCAACTGTTAAAAAGTATGTGCTATATAGTATGAATGGGGGTAGTATGAATGGAATTCAGACGTACTACATTCGCTATATTGATGATGCATAGTGCTTATTCATAAGAACTTATTAAAAAGATACTAGTACTTATTCAATAGATACTAGTACACATTTATTAGATACTAATATTTATTCGAAAAGTTACTAGTAAGTTTTTTTAATTGAATTCTACTGGAGCCATTTGGAGTAAGATAAGAATTGTCACTAGTAGTAATTACAAAAGTCTGTAAATTTCTAATAAATGATTACTAGTGCTTAATGAATAACTACTAGTATCTGTTAAATAGGCACTAGTATCTAATGAATACGTACCAGTATCTACAAAAAATACTAGTATCTAATGAATAAGTACTATTAGTACTTAAATAGATACTAGTCATTATTGCAATAATTTCTAGTCAAAATGAAAAGATGACATCAAAAACAAAACATCCCGTGCAGAGCTAGTGCGAACAGAGAAAAACATAAAAAAAGCAATTATGTAAAAATATATATATATAAAAGAAATAAATAGGCACATATGCAAAATATATTTTTCTAAATAAATAAGTAAGTGTACAAACTAAAAGAAAAAAAACCTGCAACAAGTAGCAACCTATATGCAGAATTTCAGTTAATTTCTATGATGTGCTCTTTAGAAAGCAGCATCCAGTTGTTTATTTACAAAAGCACAACAGGTTTTATTGTGAAAATCAAATAAATATTTAGAATCGTTTCGAATAATGCCTTATTTATGAACGAGTACTGTAAGCTGTTTCCATTTTTATAAGGGGAAGAAAACATTAGTAACTCGTAGTTAGTAACAAAATTAATACATTATAAATTTCAATGTATTAAAGCAACATCAAATTAAGAAATGTATGTTTAAGAGGTAACTCGTCTTTTTTTCCATATATATCATTTTAGATACAATAAAATGAGTATAATTTACGCACTTTGAATGAAACTAGTGAAATGGATAAATAGGTTGCATGTTAATGCAAGTAACCACCTTTCAATTTATGACAAGCATACATCCAGACAAAACTCTGGATGCTGGTTTAATGCTAGACTCATTATGATCATATCTCAGTCGTTTTCATATTAAAGGAAAGATGAGGTGGAGCTGCTTCAAAACAGAAAGAGTGAGACAGGGACAAGCAGTAGTCCCTTTATTCATGGTTGTTTATGCATTTTCAGGTACAGTAGTTAGTTTGGAATAAAAATTAGTTTTACAGTGGAAATTATTTAACTTTTTTTCACACAAATTTTTACTTCATAAAAGTGTTCTCTGAAATCTTGGTGATTGTACAGTAGTACCCTATTATTCTTTTTGGCAGAATTTATCATTATAATTAACTTCCTGGCTGCCCTGAAATACAATTCAAACATAATTTCCTGGATTTTCCATCACCATAGTCCCTATAAAAATATATATCCCATGTAAATGCAGGGATGGGATTTAAATGGGATAAATTTTCCCAAATTCTTCTCAAACCAAAGTTACACCCCTGTGTACAGCAAACTTTTTTTATATATGAATTTATTTTTTGTATTTATGATTTTTAGTCTTTTTTTTTCCAAATAAAGAAAATGTTTGTCTGAAAAGATTTGGATTTTGTGTGCCCCGTAAAGCGAATTTTTATAAAACATTCAGTGTCTGTAGCACCGATGTGCCCAGTGCCCTCAGAATATTAAATATTAATATAAAAACCTTCAATGTCTGTAGTACCAGTGCAATGTGCAAAAAAAAAAAAAGGTAATGTACAAACTTACAAATCTCATATGATATTTATTGTTTTTACTGGTTGAAAAAGACAAAAATAATAGATGATAAGGTGTTTTCCCAGCAAACAAAACGTTTTCACACCTTTTCACAACATTGTATTTTGTTTTTAAAAATAAAAAATACATAACCAAAATTAAACGTTTTAAAAATGTTGTAAAAAATACCTAACTGGTACGGTTTACGGTTTCTTTAGGTAGTCAAAAAAACGTAAATATCACGTTTGTTTACTACAAAAATGAAACCAGACCAAACTGCAACTTTTGGGAGACGTTTTATTCAGGTGTTAAAATAACGTAATCTGCACGTTGGAAAAAAACATTTTTAAAATGTCATGAACGTATATTCCATTTTGTGTTTTATTTGTGAATTTTCAGATACAAATAGCTATATTGTGATATACATATCGTTATCGAGGTAGAAAATTGCTTCTACAATGATAGAAGATTTTGGTTATATCGCCCACCTATAATTAAAACAATAATTACTGATGTTTGAATTGTATTTCAGGGCAGTTTGTGAAAACAGATAACCAAGGGAAGCTGTGACAACCAGGACATAATGCCATTCCAGATCCTCCTTTCACACCAGACTTCTTATATGGATTACTTCTACTAGCATATTATTTGTTCTCTTCAGAATTAGGTGCATGCATATATTAATCATGATTATGAACACGAATATTGCAAGAATAGGCAATGTGTCTTATTTAGGAAATGAATTTTTATTATTATTATTATTTATTTGTTTCCCCCAAAACACTCCCAACAGTGTGAATACACTGACCCTACCAGAGTAAACTGACCATAATGCTGTATGTTAGGTGTATGATAGGTGTGAGATTCGTAAAATCATGTTTGCTGTAATTATAATTCAGTACATCTATTTAAGTGACCCAGTGTGAAGCATCATTTCTCCCACTTTGTGGCAGGTTGGATTAAAGTTTGGGCACCCCTGTCCTGATAGAAAGATAGAGTCGGGTGTGTTTGATGAAGGTTGGAGCCAAACTCTACAGGAAAGTGGATCTCTCAAGAGTTGAGAACCCCAACAATTTATTTCTTTACAACCGGTTTCTTTTTGATGTTGTACTGAATTCCGTGACCCAACCCAACCAACGTTTTTCGCGGTGTTGATTACTATTTGTATAACCCTAGTTAAAACAATGCTCTTTTTGTAGCAAAGCCATGGTTAATTTGTGATTACCATGGAATTACTATAAGAATCATGTTTTTTGATTTTTTAAATTTTATGTTCCTATCCTACTCTCAGTACTAGAGTCATAAAATTTGGTGGGTCACATAATTTGCCAACTGAATAAATCAACACTGAACTCTAATAACTAACCCAAAAAGACAGTCTCTCACTGCTACCTACAGATATAACAATGTAACCTGCAATAAAAACTCTGAAAAATGGCTAACAATATATTTTTTTCTAAATCAGATATGCCAATATTATAAAATACTATTTATTAAACAATAATAGACATTATAAACTATATTTATTATATATTATATTATTTAAACATGTTCTTCCTGTAATTTGTGCTAAAAAGTAATTCTGTATAATATTAGCATTAATTTTAATGCAAACAAGTAAAAGAATTGCAGTATGATTATTATTGTAATGGCATCAAAACTATGAATGAACACATGTGGAATTATGTACTTAACAAAAAAAAAAAAAAATCTTTTCCAGTTTTTCCAGTTTCTTCCCTTTGCTCTGATTACTGCTTTGCACACTCTTGGCATTCTCTCGATGAGCTTCAAGAGGTAGTCACCTGAAATGGT
>JAUMHP010000057.1:13691724-13731130 GCA_032361065.1 Enteromius trimaculatus
AAAGATCGTTTCATCTTGCTGTGTAAATGTGTTGAAATTCCTCATGTTGCTCAATCTTTTAATCTTTAGTAGTGAATCACAAGCAGTGAATGAAAGTTTAAAAGCATGTGATTGGCTGCTTATTGCTGATGTCACACTTTCATGTGCACGTGCAACAGTAACTCAGGATCAAGTCTGGGTTAAAGAAAGTTGATGAGCTTCATCATGGTACCAATAATGTCTGATTGCATCGGTTACAACACTCAAAGACAAAACAACGAAAAACACAACAGAGTATCAGAGTACAAGCTCAAATCGACCAAATTCAACAAGGCTCAAAAGAGCTCCCTGTAACTGTTTGGGGCGGTCCTTATATCAGGATAGGATGCAGAGTAGAACGAATCCGCAACTCTAGCTGATTAACAGGCCACACCCACCTAGAACAGACACAAAGGCTACGTCTACACTAATCCGGATAAAAACGCTCCGCAGCCACACTATCTTTTTCAATCCTTTCTGAAGAGTTGATGATCCACGCTGAAATGACTGAAAACGCTTACATTCCTGTATTGTGCATACGCGAAACGTAAGACGATTCGATCTGCATTATTTCCATCTGCTGTTTATTTATGTACATTACGTCTTCTTTGAAGAAAAGCTATCTGGAGCATGTACAAACTGATATTAATCTTTAATAGGGCTTTCAAAATTGAAAGCAAACAAAACAACAGCTGTACAATGCCGTCCGCCATCAGTTGAACTGGAAACATGACTGCATCATATATGACTAAAATGTGTCATTAGGTGTGTTCGACTTCATGCGGCGCCACAAGAAATCGGCTGCCGCCTTACAAAACAATGCATTCTGGTAAAATCATTTGTCCGACTTTGATCGGCGCTGCAGCCGCCTTTCGATCACATGTGCCATCAAAGTACCGCGAGAGCAAAACGAGAGCAGTCACACAGGTCAGGCGCTGCAGTTGTTCAAAATCGCCTGCGAAAGCCTTGATGACGACACACTTTATTCTCATTGGTCAGATTATGTGATTTACAAGAACAATGTGTGCTGCCTGTTTTTTTCTTAAAAAAGTTCCTGTATGTAATCAATCTTTATATCGAATATCTGATATTCAAACAATACATTAATGATGAAAATGAAAATTAGGCGATATGGTAAATATATTGTATATCGTATTGTATAAGAGTAAAAAACTGGTCGACCAGAGGCCGTTTTTTTTTATGGATGTTGTGAGAGGCTTCACTACACTGAATAAACTGCTTAGATTTGAAAAATGTCCTATAGCCAACTACAAAACAAAGATTCAAATAATAAACGTCATATTGCATTACATAAAAGTCACTAACTGTCTCAACTTTCCGCCATTTTTTTCGAATGTGACACCTCCTCTCCCGGAGCCTCATGCGTACTACAGAACTCAGGTGGAAGCAGTTGGGCCACTTCTGGGCTGCTAAATTTTGAATACTATGAATTCGGAAAAACTACCAAGTATAGGTCTCTGCAGCAACTGTAATGGGAGTTACCACATCGGGGCGTTTTTACACCATGTTACTGATTGGCCGACGTTATAGTGAGGGTAGGTTTAGGGGTAGGGTTAGGTCAGGGGGATCATTATGATTGCATGGTTGAGAAACACCCAGCGGTTTGAAAATGCCCAGAAATTGAGAAATGCCCAATGACCTCAATCTCAAAACTACTCGCCTCGCATACTGTTTTTCGCGTACTATATAGTAGGGAAGTATGCGATTTCGGACAAAGCAGCCGTTTTCACAGTCCACACTGCAACGCAAAAACGGCATTATCAGAAATCTCCACTTTGGCCGGAGTTTTTAGAAAGAATCGTAGTAAAACTAATCACACATTAATAAATTCAGGGAACTGTCTAGAGCTACAATTGTAAATTATAGATAATACAATTTAGTTATTTACCCCTTACAGTAGGTGTACTGATACAGACTCACACACAAACACACACATGCATGTTTATATATACTATTTTCATATGTTCTGTAAGATTGTCCAAATGCACATAAGACACTAAGTAAAGCTGTAGATACTTTTGGGACCTAAAACTTTAAGGTTAACCCCCTATAGCTTTTGTCACCCATGTAGTTCCAAACCTAGATGTACTATACTACATTTTGGAAGATTGTTTATGGTGACCATAAAGACCAAATCTTCTGAATCCATATCACAAATCATGGCAGTTCTCCATTCAGCATTTTCAAATGGCACGTAGCACTCACTTGTTACACAAGGAAACACTGGCGTCAAATTTCTGTCACTGAGCGCCATCTCATCATTTTTGTAGATGAGTGCAAGTGCGTATTAGATTACAATATCTAACGTTACTCCAATCACAATGGATATTTATTTGTGAAATATGGCTAAGAATGCAGCTGGAAGATACACCTTTCTGCTAACATGCTTAATATATTGTGACAACGTGATCAATAAACATACTAGCTTGTGAAGTGAATTAAACACGGCCTGGAAATGAAACTGCAGCGACATCTAACGGAAGAAATCATGCATAGAACTCTGCTACTGCTTAACTTGTTTAGTCAGGATTTTTCCCTCCCAGTATCGTTCTTCAAAACGGTAAACACGTTAGACTAGTCATGTGCACTGGCAGGTGCAATCATTAATCCATAAAGTTATAGGTCACGTTCAGGTAACCGACAACAGGCTGTAAAACTGCGCACTCAGTCACATCCGATAGGGTTTAGCAGTGCGTGAGCGTGATGATGATGTAGGCGCGTCGTAAAGACACAAACTTCACGAGTGATTCATTCATTTCACTTTCTTCAGGCGCTCTGATACGTGTGCTTCTTCTGCAGCGGAATTTAAACTAAAGGTCAGCATGATGTTCTGCTCGGAACTTTTATTGTATTTCTTTATCGATAATAAAATAATACATTGTTTCTTGATATTTATATATCACTGTATTTTGAATTATTTCCGTGTAATATGTTTTAGCCAACTGCAGGTTACTGTGTAACGTTAGACCTTAGAAATTCTTGACTCAAAAGTCCGTTTTGTTTGAAATTACCATTGCTTAGATTGTTTCGCGGGGATGTTGTTTTCAAGGCTACAGGATATTTCATAATCAGGATCAGATGACTAAATCTTTGGGGAAAATTGTTTGGCTTTTTTTTTCATGTGAGCGAGGGGAAATGGGCTCTTTTAATAAATCTCACCGATGCATTGAGCTAGGAGATCTTTCAACGATTGCTATCGCGTGCCTTAACAGGATAAAGCACAAATTGTTTTTATTTATGTATTAACTCGCATGAAACTATTCACCTTTAGCCTAGTTTAGCCTGTTGGTTTTGTTCGAGAACGTGGGATTTTCCAGCATGCTTCAAAACCTGCTTCTCTCTCCTCCAGGACAAACATGAAGACCTTGGCATTGCTGTCACTTCTGCTCATCATTAGTGAGTCTTTTTTATTTATTTATTTATTTTTAACGTTATTTATAAATAAAATAAAACTAAAGTTATTAAGACATATATATATATATATATATATATATATATATACATTTCTATAATACATATTGTATCTGCCTTGGAACATTTTATAAATAATTTTGTCATGATAAATACTGTCTCTGTTCTTGTAGGTGGTTCTGCAGTGGGACAAATGTCTGAAGTGAACGTCTTTGTTGGAATGGATGTACTATTACCATTTAATTGTACTAATTACCCTAATGAGGTGATATGGCAGAAAGATAAAGGTAGAATAGTGAATGCTCAAACGAAAGACCCAATCAGCATAGATGATTCTTACGTAAACAGGACACAACTCTTCATAAACGAGGAGAAGAGAAACTGTTCCCTGCTGCTCCGCAACCTCTCTACTGCAGATGCTGGAGTGTACACCTCTTATGCCTTAGTCATTGTTGATAACGGCGTCTGGTCAAGTATGTCGTCAGACGTTAATCTAACAGGTGAGATATCTAATATAAATGTTTTTATTCAAGCAGATCAATAGTTCTTATCTTGCAATATCTAATAAGAGCAAGTCTTTTCCTGTTTCACACTTTTAGTGTGCTTCTCGTTTTTTATAATGTGAAATCTGCTTAGCTGTAGTCTACTAGGACTGGTAGATAGTGACGTGTAAGAGAATCACAGGTTGGAAAAAAGCTTCTAAAATGCAGAACTTTCATGACAACCAAAGGAAGTTGAACTTGTTGCCACTGCAGCAGAACTGAAAGTTATTGTCACCAGAGAATAGCCTACGACAATATCATAAACACCATTGGCGTCATTTGTGGGGCAAGCAGTGATAATAATCCATCTTATCTACTAAATGCTATCACAGACCAAAGACCAAAAAAGTATGTGTTATAGTATAAATAATGATGTAGGCTCTGAGCTGGGGTTTCAAATGCTATGATTTTGCTAGAAACTCTGTCCATGTTTTTAATTTTCTGTTAATGCATCACAAGGTTCGGATTTTAAGCTGTAATGTGTGGTAGTGTAAAGATATTGATGACCTTGATGATTGATGATCTCAGTAAAATAATAACAACATATCTCATAATCTCTTTTGCCAGTGTCTGTAATCCCTGGAACAGAGAACCAAACTGGAGAAAATTCTTCCACAGCTGTCTCTGTTAGTGTTCCCATATTGGTAGTAATGCTTGTGCTGGCTTTCATCCTTCTTCTAACCTTACTGATCAAACGATACCATCGGAGAAACACGGTAAACATTTTGTCTTGTCAATATTTTCCTTATTATTCACTAAATCACACAAAACATCAAAAAAAGGAAAAAGTTCACAAACACTAGACAAACAATAAAAAACACTAGTTTAAGGTGTTGTTCACACCAAATGCATGTTTTTTTTGTTTTATAATTGATTTTCTATGCAAACATAAACCGTTGGGACTGCTTCTCACTGTTTATTTAGCATCTCATGGCGGAAGTGCTAGATTTTTTTAAATGTCGTGTTAAGTTAAACTTAAAAATGTGTTTCCAGACACCTGACACATATTTTTGTCTCAGTCTGTTGCACTCCATATATCATAATTCCAAGAATATCACCATTAATGACATTTGAGTTTTGCCTTGGTGCACTGAAGAAATACATTTTATGACCTCTTCATATATATATTTATATTATTATTTCTATTCGAAAATCAACTTTTTTTTGTAGTTGTAAAGTAAAACCTTTTCCTGTAGTTGCCAAATTCCTTAAATAGCCCTCATGGCAAAAGTAAACCTACACCAGTTGCAGTCACACACTTTCAGAGCACACAGGTCCTGTGTTTGACATGTGTTTAATCAGCATACCTGAAAAGTAAAAAAGCCTGACTGATGTTTTTCTGTTTTTGCCGTAGGACACTGATTCACCGGCTGAGAAACCTATGCTACAGACGGTGTGAAGTGCTCTTGCTTCAGAGTTTAATGGACTAACTTGTACAGTTTGTTGTAATGCAAGATGCTTCACAACAACAATGGACAATAAGAGGCCTTCGCCTTAAACCAATGTGTTTGAATGTGGGCATTACACAGCGGTGCGTACCGATCCGTCTAGCTTCAAGACAGATCAATGTGCAGTCTTCAGTTATAACACTGTTACTTGATTACCACTGAATTGTGAATGCACTGTGAATATCCTGCACATTCAGTAGGCATTACAGTTTTGTAATATGGAAAGATTCTCCTTGTAGGAACTGTCTATATATTCATTCTTTGAAGAACAGATGTAATAGGTAGGGGACATACAGTTTGTATATATATATATTTTCCTCTCTCTTTGAGACACACTGGTCTTCTCAATCCTAAACAAGCTTTCCAAATCAGTTTATTTTATTGTTCATATGTGTACAGCGATCATACTAAGCACGCATCATAACATGTTTTCTTGTATGGGTTGTTTTTCTCAGCCTGTGCTGATTTCATGTATGTGGAAGAAATAATATGGCACTCCCTATGGGATATGTTAGCTCTTTTTTTTTACTGTACTAAATTTCATTTACTTTTAAATGAATTCTGTAAAGTGCTTCAAACCTGCCGAGGCAATAAACCTTTTGCAAATACAGTTTTGTACGGCCTCCTTTGTTACTGAAGTTTTTGTGCTATAATGCTGCTCACTCTGAATGATTTTTGCTGACTTAGGGTTTAGGTCAAATTTTCCAACCAGAACTTTGTATTCTCGGCTGTTGCGTAACAGTGAGGTTTTTAATTCCATCCAGATTTCCAAACTCAGCCATCATAAAAGAATGATCTTTAGTTCCTTGTCTCAGAATTTTTGGATTCTTTCCACTGGTTTGCTTTCAGTTTCTATATGATTTTGCAATTATAATCAACACATTTCCATGTTTTGAATGAAGTAGTTAGAATGCACTAAATGCAATGACCCGATGAAACTCTCTAGTAAACATGATCTTTAATGAGACAGTCATAAACATTTAGATATCATGTCACTATCATAACCTGATCATTCAAAACAATTCTTTATAACTTCCATGACTGAAGCTTTACAACCTGGTTTCTCTGTTGCTCTAGTGTTTGTCTAGTGTATCTGATCTAGTTTACAGTTGGACATCAGTGGGCACTTCCTGGTTGTAATGAGGTCAAGAATTTAACCTGTTTTCTTTATTGGACCGTAGCATTGCTGTAAATGGCTGCTTCCTTAATTATCTTCCCAAAATGAGTTGTTTTCAGACTATGCAAATTTGTCACGTTAAGAAACCTAATCTATATAGAGAGTAATGACTGTTTTTGTCATGCTAGGTGTGTTTGATTGAAAGAACGTGCAGATTTTAGATGAAAAGCTTCCAGTAGAGGAAGTACTGCTGGGAGGCTGAAAATGTGTGCCAAACATTTAAAGCTTGGGCTACTTTTTTTAACCTCAAGATAACTTTCACAAAAAGATTATGTTTTCCCACAGTGTTGACGATAAGATTAAAGAGATAGTTCACCCAAATGTTTTCATTATTTACTCACCCACATGCCATTTCAAACCTGTATGATCTGTTTGCTTCTGTGCACCACAAAAAACAAGATGTTAGGCAGGATTTGCATTTCTGAATGTTGTCCGAACATGACCAAAAAGCACCATATGCTACCATAGTGATAGTCCAAAACAATTTCCATGACTTTTAAAATCATACTTTAGATTTGTATGACAGTCAGACTGATATTTGGAGACTTGTAATTCTGTAATACTATGAAGTTGAATAATTGACTCATATACGTGTACAATTAAAAGACTTAAACAAATAGAAGAACCACAAAAGAGCCATTTCCACAAAGAACTATTCAGTCAAAGGTTCTTTCCATCTCTTTCTTACCTTTTTTAATCTGAAAAACCATCGCCACAAAGAATCTTTGGCAAAACAGAAAGGCTCTTCGGATGTTAAAGGTTCTTTATGGAGACATTTAGACAAAAATGTTCTTCTGTGGCATCGTGGCATCTGTATTTTTAAAGGTGCTAGTGATTTCCACACAGCGGGAAGTACAGGTACTGTAGGTTTTGATCCACATGCTATTTTTAGGAATGATTACCTCAAATGAGGGCATGACATTTGGAAACAACAATAAAACACATCTAAGGCACAAACATCATATAAAACCAAGACATTCAATGTTTTGCCCTGCTTCAAGCCATAAAATACCAAGGCTATTGACCTTTTGATTCAACAATGGTTAATATTTGACAATGCTAAAGCTGTACATAGATGATAAATTATTAATATTGGATCTCTGCCTGGGAATATTGTGTCAATAATCACCAAAAGTGTACTTTTTCCCCCTTTCTTTTCTGGTGACGGGAAATTTGCACATCACATGAAACCATTTGTGAAATGAACAAGCTTTTTCATAAGACTTTGCTGTGAAAATATCTTGTGTTATCTTTGCAGAACACAGTAAAAGAATGAAGAATGTCTTGTCTGAACTGAAATTCAGTGAGCAAAGAAAAGCTCGGTCCTGTCTTTGTTGCTCCAGAAAGTCCCACGCTGATGTAAGCACACAACACATTGTCATGTGATGATGTAATTACTAAATTGCGCTGTGAAATGCAACAAGCTTTTCATTTACACGCATAACACACCCATGTGTTTTATATTTGCCCAAATCAGTTTATAATCATACCTATTATTAAGTTTTCAGATATAAATATACTGTCTGCTTCCTGGTTATTGATATGCTGTTGCAAATTTCTTTTCTTAAGTTAATGATCCATCTTCTCATTCTTAGAATTCTTTAGTAATAATTTTGAGAGAATTCTTGTCTGGTTTTCTGTTTCAAGGCAGAGACTGCAACTTCCAAGCCTAAATGTGTACAAACACATGATATTCCTATGCCGTTTCATCTTTTTCAAGAAATGAAAAACAATCCTTTCACGATGTGAGGGGAACAATGAGAAGTTGGTAATGTATCTTCTTTCACAAGCTTATATAATACCCGAGTCTCCAGGAAGTTAACTGTGTAAGAAAAGGAACCAGGCAGGAAAGATTACAAGGCACAGATTTTAATACAAACTGTGTTTGAGAAGCGGTAATGTGAGTGAAAGATCAAGATCTTGGAAGTTTCTGTGAAGCAAGCTGAGTAACATTTTATGGAAACTTTTAAGCAAAAAATATTTGCACCAACACATACTTTCTTGTGAACCAGTCATATTTTTAATGATCAGGTTTTATGTGCCAGGTAAACGTACTTCCAAAACTCCCCAGTTTAAAAGGAATATTTACTGAAACTGCAATGCAAATACGAATCTTTGATTGTCAGCTGTGATGTTACAGTGTTTACATTTACTCATTTATCAGACACTTTCAGTAAACGTGACATGTAAGATTGATGATTGATGTAAGATGAAGAGGCCACTATTTCTTCAAACTAACTTTTAACATTTACAAGCAGAACAAAATAGAGCCAATGCATGACAACAAGACCTCTGATGGTTGAGCAATCCTGCAGTCTGAGAAACCAAATAGTGCCTTTTTGTTTAAACAGTGTGAAGCCTTCCAAATATTTTCTAGCCTGAAGAACATTGCACTTGCAGAGTGTGCTTGGCTCACCCTGAAAAGTCAGATGTTCTGCATACTGCAGCATATTTATACAGATTTAACCAGGAAACAGCTAAGGCCTGTTTTAGAAAAAATGCCCATGGCCAATGCCCTTGTCATACACTCACTGGCACAAACTGTCCAGAACAATTCTGTGGACAAAGATCCCCCTTTCACACTTTAAAACATAAGCACAACTCTTCTATTCTTGTATAGGTTTCTCGTCGTCTGAAATGTTCTTTCTCCTCTTCCTCGCTCCGCCTCTAAGGGTCCCTCTAAGACCTTGAAATAGTCTGCCTAAACCCACCACTCAAATGAAGCAAAGTACATAGGAAATCAAGTCGCAGTGCTTTTAAATGAAAATATTCTGATTTGAATTTAGATCACTTCCACATAAGATCATGCCAAACCACTTTCCCGCAAAGAAACAAGATCATACTTGATTAAAATAGTTTAAATGTCAATGATTTCAAAATCACCAGCATTTCAACTCATCAAATGCGTTCTGTTTTTTTATTATTATCTTTAAAATCATCCCATTGTGTGCACTGTTAGTTAAAGTACCTCATACATCATTTCTGAAAATGTGGGGTGTATGATGAGTCATGTTCCATCAACAGAGGGAATTTATACATCTTAAACAGCAATCTCTTTATGCTGTATTTTTTTTTTCTGTGAAAGAGCTTTAAATTGGAAGTGATTACTTGGCAATGTAGTTTATTGACATCTGACAATATAAAAGGTCACTCGGTCCTTCGATGCAGTATTAAAGCTACAATATGTGAATTATAATGAACAAAATTTAAGCTAAGAATACATCATATAACCATGTTTAAAAAACAATTAAATATCACTTTGGTACGCCTGTAGTAGTTTGCAATCGATTACTTGTGCACTTGCATATCTATCCTGTATTAAGGTATTGGGACAGGCCCAACATTCACATTGTAGATATGCTGGGATAGATTTACATTGAAAAGGACTGGTGTGTTTTTACGTCATATCCATAAATAAAGGAAAAAAAGGTCATGCCACTGTGTGTAGTGGCATATGTAGTGGAAGGTGTTGTAGCTTGAAGCCATAACAAACTTCAAAGCAGAAAGGGAACGCAACAGAAACCATAATAACATAGTTTACATAGCATCCCTTGCTCTGTGCATTGATTAGGTTGGTAAAACAATATTTATTCTGGTAGCAACCTCTAAAGTAATTCTATAGTATATTTGCATATAATAGCTTAGCCAAGTTATAATACACCGTTTCATCTGATGCCATACAGTAGACTATCAGTAGCAATCATTTTGACTAATGTCATCATTGAAAAAAGCCTTCCAGTTACGATCAGATAGAAATAACTGACTTAAAACCAATTTTTAGCTGGCAAAAATATTAGTGTTCTAATAATTTTGGCCACCACTGTAAGTGCAAAAAGAAGCATAAATACAATACTAAATATGACAGAAATTTGCTGCAATTCAACAGTATATTGTAATACATATTCCAAATCTAAAAAAAACAAAGTGAATTACTATCTAACAATTGGATGTAGCTGGACAAACGCCATCCTAAACGGGTTTTATGAGTGATAATGTTTGTTGGGTAACTACCTTTGTTAGTGGAATGAGTTGATATAAGACAAATAGGTTTAGTATTAGTGCATTTTGGGTGTGAAACGGTACTACTGTGCAAGGCTGAGTTGGTATGGAGAACTATAAATAAAGAGTTTTGAAAAAGTGTTGAGAAAGTCTCTCTCTTTAGTGTCTCGTGTTTGAAGCAAATGAAATTAGCAGAGCTGTCACTTGGATGTTTGAACACGGTGTCCTTTGGCACAGCATGCACCGGCCTGGCCCTTGTGTCAAACTCAACTCACCAGGGGCTGGATTGTGTCTGCTGAGGGCCACCTCTGCCAGCTGCCCATGTCACACCTCCTCGTTTGCCACACTACTCGAGTACTTAACATAGGCTGCAACATGTGAAGGGTTGGGTTGCTACCTGATCTCATGGCAAAAACTACGGTTTGACAAAACAGTTCAAATCTGAGTAAAAGGAAGTTGACATGGCACAGTTGCATCAACAAATGCATTTTTTATCAGTTTTGCATTTGTTAACACTATTGTTTAGGTTTAAAATTGGATTTGGTGTAGGGTATATTTCCAACAAGAACAAAATGTTGACATGTTGCACAAAAAGTGCACAGAGGTACACATTTTTATAAAATCAGGTTGGAATCAGTGGTGTTGGCTTATTTATCTATCTGAAAATTCAGAGACAATTGCTTTCTCATCCTGATGGGAACTGTGCTGATACAAACCAGTTAGGTCAGTGTGAGTGTTTTGGTCATTTATATCACTTTTGCTGTCATCTGTGAGTTTGCTTTCAGCAAATACTTGTGGTTAGTGCCTATTGCATGATGTGTTGAACTCCCCAACTAAAATATTAAGATTGTAAGCCTGATGTTTCTAGTCTGTGGTTTCAAGCCGTATAAATGATGATTGACATCCCTTTAAAGACAAATACCTTAAATACCCAAGAACACACTGTAAAAAAGCGAGTTCTGCCATTAACTATTACAACCTAAAATCAGCTGAATTAAGTGATCTTGTGATTGGTCATTTAAACAAAAAAAGTAATTGCTTTTGCTTGATTTAAAAATAAATTATCTTTGATATTTAAGCTATCTAAAAACCCCTGTAAATTTTAATGTTATGGTGAATATGCATGCTGGGTATGTAATGCCATATGAATAAGGAGAATGGGAAACAACAAGCTGGAACAATATGTTTAATTTCATTAAGCATATCTGACAAGAGTTTCAACACTTTGCCAGTCAAAACACTTTGCGACCTTTTTCGATCCTCAAGGTACCCCTTTTCAGGCACATTTCGAGGGGTCCTCCGATGTTTTCAGTTGTTTGACTTAATGTAATGGTTTGCATGCATATATAAATGTATTATATAATTTTTTAGGTTTATTGGAGCACCAAACCCCACTCCTACCTCAAACCTACCCTCCACTGAACAATATAAACACACACACAGGCAAATGCAGTTACTGTACAGGTATTTATTGCACAAACATATCATAAACAAGCAGAATAAAGCACATTTTTTTAAATCGCTCACAGACAGGAAGTACATGGGAGACAGCGTCTATTCCTCTCACAAATCAATCGGTTTAAATCAAAAGACTTGGAATATTAATGTCTTTCAAATAAATGATGACGGTGGTTGTATCTGCCTGCTATATCTTGTGTTTTATTCACAGATGGTAGGTTTAGGAGAAGGGTTTGGGTTACGTGCTCATAAATGTGTAAATAATATCATTTTAAATAAAACTGTTTTGACTGTTTACATTGAACAATCACACCCCTACATGAATGAAATAATGCTAATGTTGTTACCCAATATATCTTTTAATTATGATGATAAAAAATAAATAAATATTGTGCCGGCATATTGACACTAAGGGTTTCTTATTTAAAACAACAGAGGACCCCTCACGTTGAAATGTGCCTGAAAAGGGGTATCTTGAGCCTCAAAAAGCGATGCAAAAGTGTTTTGACTAAACGTCAAAATGTGACGAGTTGGAGTGAGACTGTGTTGAGAGTTTATCCCATGACAAACCACAAAAGACTTTTATAAATATATACAAAATAAATAAATAAATTAGGCAACAGCACTGGAAATTCAAAAAATGATTTGCATTAAATGTTATGTGAACATTTATGTGAAAAGGAGTAAATTATCTGTTCTCTCAAATGGAGTAAAAATGTTGATTTTAGAATTGATAGCATCGTTATGAAAATAAACTTTGATAACATCCTAGCAACCCTCTCTGAGTGTGATATGTTTTGAGAAATGAAGTTTAACGGTACATAGTGTACAAAATGTGCACAATTTCTTTCATTTTTCTTTCAAGTTAGATTGACTGAAGGATGTGTAGATGTTGGCATGAAAAGGTGATTTACATGGAAGAATTCCATAGAAACATAAGGCTTCAGGATTGTATCCTTGGCACGGCATGTTGAAAGCATCAGGTTGCATGAAACATTGGAGTAGAAAGGTGAAACTAAATAGATGTCTAGATGACTCTGATAAAACCCATTAACATTTACAGGTCACATTTCACACTAAAATGCATATTATGTTTAGTAGTATAACTATTTTAAAACTATCAAGAACTGCTTTAAGCACATTCTTCCCATTGTTGTTTCCTAAAAATCTTGTCCTCAAAATAGCAGTGTATTATTTTTTGGCAGCACTGTATTTTACAGTCCTGCTCCACATGTACTATAATGTACTTATTATAACAATTAAAACTGGGTAAGGTACTAACCCTGAGCCTAATACATAAATCCTAACCCTAACTTTAACACACAAAGTACAAATATATTAAGTACTTGCTTAGGTAAGTAAACTGTAAGTATGCTTAAAACAAGTTTACACTTTATTTTAATAGTCCACTTTAGACATTCTACTACATACAGTGCCCTCCACTATTATTGGCACCCTTGGTAAATCTGAGCAAAGGTGGCTGTGAAAATAAATCTGCATTGTTTATCCTTTTGATCTTTCATTCAAAAAATTCACAACATTCTAATCTATCATTGAATTAAAACAATTGAAAATAGGGAGAAATTATTGTGATTAAATACACAATAATACACTGGAAGAAAACGATTGTTTCTATCCTCCTAATACACGGCGAGGAGTAGAGTTTGAGATTGCTAAAGACTCTTCAAGGACCACAGCTGGAGAAGTGCAGAAAATAGTTGAGTCTCAGGGTCAGAAAACCTTCGTCAAACAGCCCCTACATCAGCACATGTTGTTCAGGAGGGTTTAAGAAAAATTCTCCTCACTCATCCAAAAACAATCTCCAGTATTTTCATTTGTCAGACAGGACTGGAACTACAAATAGAACTGGCTTCTATGATCAGATGAAACAAAAAAATGAGCCTTTTAGCAGCAAGCACTCAAGATGGGTTTGGTGAACACAGGGATAAAAAGTACTCCATGTGTACAATGAAGTATACTGCTGTATTTTTGATGTTGTGGGTCTATATTTCTACTGGAGGTCCTGGACATCCTGTTTAGACACATGGCATCATGGATTCTATCAAATACCAACAGATAACAAATCTAAAACTGACTGTCTGTTGGAGAACCTGATTTTGCTGAGTTATACGTGTCCCTGGGTCAACATCTGGAACAACATTGTGATTAGCCAATCAGATTTGAAGAACTAATTTATAGTTTTTGTGAAGTTTAGGCTTACAATCAATGTTTGGTGCTTGTACATCAGTGTCAGTCATCTATCATTTCCTCTGATTTTAGGCATTACTCATGGGTAGGTTTAGGTTTAGGTGTAGAGATATGGTCAAAACTAAAAATTAACTAAAAATTAATTAAAAATTTTGGTATAAAATGTTGTTCCAGGGTCAACAAAATATGTTAAAAAAATCTAACATATCTCATCACTTTAATTCTTTAGTGTTTACATTGTAATTTGAGATTTTTGGGAAAAGAGTATCTGCTGAAATGTTAAAAAGAGAAACTGGAAAGTTTTTAAGTTACACTGTAAATTGCATCATTTTGTGATCTCACCCTCTCTTTAATGCAAAAATAATTGCACAATATTGTGCCTGTAGGTATGTGTAGGTGTATATTTAGTATCGGTTTAGGTGTATATTTGTCATTTGTATTTGTGTCATCATGTATAGATGTATCATCCAGTTTCATAGACAAGGCTTAAGCCTAGTCCCAGACTGAAATGCATGTCTGGGCTATTTCAGCTAAAAGAAACTTGTAACATGAGCGATATTAAAATGTCAGATTTATTGTTTTGCCTCAAGATGCACTCCAGTAATGTTTCTATCTAAGGCATATTTTTAAAAGCTACTTAAATGTCTAAATTGAACTATGGCCTAATCCTGGCTTAACCTAAGCTGTTTCTCTGAAACCGGGCCTATATATTTTAAATGAGTCTTTAGGAGCCATGTTCAGTACAGCATCATTTTGGAGATCTCAAATAAATAAATTAGCATAAATTATAAGTTGTCCATGTTTGATTTCAACAACTGCCTTATACAGTTGAACTAATGTGACTAGTTAATTTGTTTCCACAAGAATGCATAATCCTATGGTGGACAAACAGCGAGTTACGTTATTATACAAGAAATGCACCCCAGATTGAACCTGGCAGTTTTGGGGCAATGCCTGCCAGTTTTGTGTGCATTAGAGAATCAGTGAACAGACCGTGTCTGTGGCTTGCTATTGGAATTGGAGACTGGATAAAACATAAAATTGGACAAAATGCAAACTTGGCTGGGCTTCATATTAAATTTATTTCATATTTTATTAAGTTAGGCCTCTGCTATTTCATCCCTAGTCCATAAAAGTCTTGGTCTGATACTCATTTGAAGACGTGGAAAAATAATAACTCTTCTCATTAAACTAACAAATAAAACTTAATTGAAGTCGAATTAACCCCCCTTTAAAAGTTAATTTCATTTGCACGGTTCACTCTAGAAGGTTTTATTTGAATACAGAAGACTATGTGTGAGGATAAGGCATTTCATTTGTTAAGCCGTCTCTTTCTGTTTAGATCTGGGTCGATGTAGCTTCTATATCTCGTTTCTTGCACTGGAAGTTGCATGAAAAAGCAAGATCCGGGTTTTATACATGTAATTGAAGAGCAGTATTAAGTTACATGTTTTTATGAGCTTTTAACAGAACATCATGTTACCTTCCCACACCCCTTCAATGTGTCCTAGCATGTTTTGATTACATCATCCGTTTTTATTTGACCTACAATGTAGGTTATTTCTAGTTAAAAATGACAACTATTCATACTTTAATATTAACTGGCTAAAGGATGGAAGTGTGTAGCAGCTTTATGGTATCTCTAGGTCTTTTTTTTCCCCACATATCGTGAAAGGTGCACACAATGCAACATATCACAATACACTCACACAGTGACTGTTGTGTCGTTGTTCATGTATATATTGACTCAATTACAAAACATGTTATTTCTTTCTTTGTTTATTTTTTTTATTTTATTTATATTTCATCATAGTCACCTGTTTGGCATTGAATAGATGACCTTACATAACTTTAATATCAGTTTACTGTGAATTCTTTCCCATTGCCTGAGGGTTAGCTATAAATCAGCAGAGACATTTTCCCTACAGACAGCATACTCTTATGTAAATCACTGTGTATTGTAAAAATCAGAATGGAAAGTCAGCTGAAACACACGTGGCTTTGTTCTGTATGGGTCTGCGTAAGAGTTTCGTGTAAAACGCTCACAAGACTTGTATTGCAGTGAAAGTGCCCACAATAGGAAATGTGACTGAGGTTTTGGAACTAGCGTCCGCTGCTCACAAGCACTAACTTCAGAGGAAAGTCCTTGTGAACACAAAGAGAATAACATGCTTAAAAGAGTTTACCAATGTAATCATCAAACTGAATGTTGTTATTCGCTACAAGTTTACACCATCCATTTAAGACCATTGTTTGACTTCCACATTAATCTTCTCATGTTTCATCCAGACATCCCAACTCACAAAAACTCATTTCAGGGAGATGATTTCACCGTCTACACCCGGGTATCAGGGAGCTACTATCAATATATGGGAGACTCCCGGAAATTCCAGGAGACTTGGGAATGATTGTGGGTCTAGAAATGAATGCGGAGGGGCATCTGGAGTTCTGGTGACACTGAAAAACTTTAATGAACTCCCAAAACTCTTTTGGTTTTAATGAAATACTGCAATATTAAAAAAAAAAAAAAAAAAATTGAGCATGGCTTATGTAAAATATAACTCCACAATGCATTCTCCGAGGATGAAGCAGAATGAAAACCACAATGAAGAGACTGAGCAATTTACTTAATTAAAATGAGCTAATGCAACAGAGTTCTAAAACGTTTTGTCACATCTTAATTTTATTGCATGCAATCCATTTAAATTTGTAAAATAGATGTTTACTTAATCCATTTTGGTTGGTACTAAATGAGTTACTTCTGTTAGTGTTAATACAGCATTGGTAAATCCAGCATGGAATTTCCAGTCCCATGCAAAGCGTGCTAGACAAACAAAAGAGAGATGTTAGTGCTATTTTGGGATTTAGAAGAGTTTCGGGAGTTTACACAGAAACAGACAAAGATTTAGCTCTAGTTCTTGCATTGTGAGATTACGATTGCACTTTATGTTAATTTAAAGAAAACTTATTTAATCAGTATAAAAAAACTACATAGGTTGTTTAGTTAGAGTATATTTTAAGTTCACTTTTATATACAAAAAAGTGGGCTAATAGTATAATAGGATAATCCAAAAATGACCCCATATTTTACTCACCCCAAAGCCATCCTAGGTGTATATGACTTTCTTCATATACATCAACACAGTTTTTTTAGCAATTTATTATTAATTAATATTATTATTTAATATTATAATTATTTTCAAGCTTCGTAAATCGGAGCTGGGTTTTTGTAACAAAAATATATTTCTGACTCAACGTATGACGCAGCTTACATCATATGTCATACTTAGTGATACATGATCCCAGCTGGGATGCCTGTCTCTGTCTGCTCATTCAGTTACCGGACTCAATATCCCAGTATGCACCTCTCCCCTCACAGCTGTTTGTCATCATTTACTAATCACCCCCTCACAGCTGTTGGTCATCATGTTCTAATCATCCCCTCATTATCCCCCGTATAAATACCTGTCTGTTTGTCTTACACCTTTGCGAAGTTTTGTGATTACCTCTGTAACCAATTCCAAGCGTTTCTCCATGTTTGCTCCCTCTGTGTTTATTCTGTGTTTTCTCTTTGTTTTCTGAATGATAGCCGCCTGCCTCTTTGACCCATAGCCTGTGTACCCCGACTTTGTCTCTTGCCTCATCTCCGTAATCCCGTTTGCTGTTGTTCTGCCCCTGTTTTGCAGACCATGATTAAACTCTATGCACATGGATCTGCATGGATGCTTGCTGATTGATCTATTTTTTCTTCTTTGCCCTTGCTGGTAACAGCGTATGTTATGTGAAATTATGTTTTTTCATATTTATCATGGTAATACCATCCACTACTAGTTGCAAAAACAAGGTATTCAGTTGAGTCACATTGACATGTCTAATTTTATTGTGTTATACTCAGTTCAGTTAGATTCCCACTCCACTCCTACAAGGTGAGTGGACTTCACTATTTAATTTAATGTCAAGAAAACCTATTTTCGGAATATAGAGCCAATGTCCACAACTGAATAAAGCTTAGTCCACGAATCATTTTTTGAGTGTGTATGGGGACAAGCAGGAGCAATAAATTTATGGTGGGCAGGAATAAAGAGAAACATCATATTGTTCACAAACATTGGTGGGAACGTCTCATTTACGTATATAATTCTCATTCCCTGAACTGAGACATTACATCGTTGACTGACGTTATGGGATCCCACCTGGAAGACCAATCAACTATGATCTATGGAGAAAAAGCCAATGAGATATGGCCAGTGGTTTTTGCATGCCTAGCCACTCCCCTATACATACAGGTATATAAGATGACAGTGTGCAAACCACCATTAGGTTTCTGCTGAGGAGCTGATTGCAACCGACTCAGTGCAGTCGAACCTTGTGGCAAGAGGGACGTAACATCTCCGTTCCCTCTTTCAGGGAACGAGGGTAACATACGTAACCGAGACGTTCCCTTTCAGTCAGTCACTGTGACGTTACGTCGTTGACTGACATCATGGGGTCCCTATAGAAAACGGCACAACCCGGACTGCGTCACGTAGGAGGCCCAAATGCTGACAGACCGCGACTAACAAGCATGCTTTGAGCTGGATAACTCAGTAAATTAAAGAGATGGAAGACGAAGAGTGGTGTCTCACATTTAATGGCTGGTACATGGCAAACGCGTTCCTCTCATACATGAGAGAGTTACTCTTTCAGGGCGTTACAGAAAACTTCATTCTTCGTGAGCTTCATCCACAGTGGTTTACAGGTGTAATAATGTAGGCGTTCTGCGTCATGACCACACAGCGCACGCTGTACGTGAAGTGATCAGTCTCTTAAAGGGCACACTGCACAATAATGTAATGCATGCAAATACATAGTTTTGGCAGTTACACATGTCAGGCCAAAAGGAACATCAAACATAACAATCCCAATGCTCTGAGGTCAGTAAACGGGCCCTGCAGGGGTGCCTGGATTTTCTTACCAGAAGCAGGAGTTGGGGTCAGAGCAAATTGTGGAAGAGGTCTTACTAAAGTAAGAGGAACATTGTGGGAAAAAACTGTGGGATATGCACTGTGAGAAATGTTTTTTTGCATGCCGCCATCTTACTAAATATACCTGTGTGTACAGGGGGAGTGGCTAAGCATACAAAAACCACCGGCCAATTCTCATTGGCTTTTTCTCCAAAGATCAGAGTCGATTGGTCTCCCAGGCGGGATTCCATGACATCAGTCAATGATGTAACATCATAGTGACTGACTGAAATGGAACCTGTTTTTTGGATTTGCAGTGAGTGAAGCATCATAACTAACGCTTTCACAGGCCTTATAATCATCACAATACAATGACCACACATTTCAGTTTCGCCATATATATTTACAGTAAAATGTGGGTCTCAACAACATTTTCATCATTGAGTTAAATTTAGCACAGTGTGATATGGTTTGAAATGTCAACACATTGATTTTACAAATCATAGTCAGTCAAGTTCTTCAAAATGATTGCCTTTGTTTCAGATCAAAACTGTCAGTGGGGGGGTCATTGTCTTTTTCCCATAGCTCCAGCTTTAGTTCGTCAAAGCATAAGGTAATTATAGGTCTTCTGATGGTTGCTCAGCAGGGGTACTGGCCTCATAGCAAACACATAACCCTGTTGCGATGTGAACAAGGATCAGCTCTTCACTGAAAATAAGAAGCTGATGACGAGCCCTTGAGAAAAAAATCCCCAGTGGTGATTCTAGTCCAACAGGACAAGGAGGGGGAAAAAAAAGAAAAACAGCAAGTTTTGAGAGATTAACCCTGTCAAACACAGTTAGAGAGCGGGGCTGCTCACATCTCTCTCCTTCTGTCCAATTACACAAGCGTGCTCCTAATGCAGTGGGAACTAATGAAATTGTTGCAGTGATGATGAATGGTGGATGGTGAGGAAGGACAGATGGGAATGTAATTACTAGTGTTTGGGGATCAACCAAAAAGGCAGGTTCAAGGAACCATGGCAACATCATCCTTCATATGGCAGACAACCAATAGAAATCACATCACTTGCCATTTAAATCCTAGGCCCGGTGTTCTCTCATTTTACAGTTAAATATGAATTATGATATCCCATAAATGGCCCGTTAGTGTTTATTTTTAAACTTTTGAAGCTACTTAAATCTAAACATTTTGGGTAAAAAAAATTGATGTAACCGTAGCATCAGAATATTGCCAAAATTTGAATGTTTATTTTAATGTTTTATGTCAATAATTTATGTCAATAATCGCAATCCTAAAAGCATACAATTCCTTCTAGTTTTTAAATTTCCTCAGTTTTTGGTCAGTTTTATCTTTGTTTGCTCTGAACATCTCAGGTTTAAGCTCAAAGTATAGAATATTCTGAGACTGAAGACTGTACTAACTATAAGTAATTCTGCAATTAGCTTCCAGTCATTAGACTGTCTGCCTTATATCTGTTACGAAGCGGACGGGACACAGGTGGTAAGTGCAATCAAATAACAGTTTATTTAACAAGGAGTTCAACAGGTATGCAGTGGAGGAAATAGCAGGGGAGTAGAGAGTTCGTTGGAATAGACTTTGGAGATAATACTGGATTTTAACTACTGGTTCTTTTCCATGTGGAGCGAGTAGGGAGACGATAACAAGCACTGACTGGAGACGATGACACACTGACGACCACAACCACGGACGTTGGAGAGACGAGGAGGGAATCCCCGGGAGCTGGAATACACAGGAGATCTAGGAGACAACAAGGAGAGGTAAATAAAGCAGGTAAGTCAAACAGCGTTCGCTGAGATAAAGAAGTCCACTTCTCTTGAACGAGCTCGGACACTGTGTGCAGAGTGCTGTGTGGTTTTAAGTGGTTGTTGATTGGAGATGTGAGTTGGATCAGGTGGTGATGTCAAGTGGATGTAATCAGTATTCCGGGGATTGTGATCGTTGTGAGGGAGTGAGGGTGGAGCCTGGTGTGGATGTAACAATATCTAAGACTCTATTCTCAAGGTTTGCGAGTTATCTGTATCCTCACCCTAACCTAACAGTCCTCTAATACTTCTAATACTGTAATAGAGTCAAAATTAATGAGCATTGATAGATAGGTGCAAAGTTACTCATAATTAATAGAATGTTTATAGTGGACTATCAAAATAAGGTGCAACCAAATATAACGCTCACCTGAATAATATAGAACTTACAGATAAAGTAATTTCTCTTTTCCAAAACCCATTGATAACCAATTGATAAACAAGCAAACAAACACAAAACTTGCTGTGTATTGAGACTTGTCATACTCATTGCTCTGTTGTTGGCTTTGATTGCTACTATTGTACTCAGTTGTAAATCGCATTGGATCAAAGCGTCTGCTAAATGACTAAATGTAATCTATAATATATCCAACAAACATGTACACACACGTTGTATACGCAATACTGCTTTTTTCATTTAATGAACGTAAGATATCTTTTTTGTAACATACTTCACTGCTGCCTGCTTGCAGAGTTCAATTTCTTTGAAACAGAGCTGATATCGGTGATATTCCTCAAAAGCATGATAAGACGTGAACCTTGCTTTAGCTTACGACACAATTACAAAGATGACCCCTTGATAATCCTTTGAGACTAGATTTATAACTTAGAGACTCCTTCCTCTATCTTGCAGTTGCACCGTTTGTATTTGTTTTGTTCTTTAACAGCAATTTAGCCCCTTTTATTTTTGACAGGGTGAACTTACAGGGGATTTTCAAAGGATTCGGCATAAAATCAGTCAATAAAGGTTTCAACACAACCGGTTGAAACCAGTGTTGTGCCACAGGGTGCCAACATTATAAGAGCCACCTGTATATGACTAAAAAGTGATTGATTTATGCCTCAGGCTTGACAGATGAGGTTTAAACTAAGCAAAAGATGAAAGGTTTTCGAAGTTCTTTGGCTAAAAACCCAAATGTTTGTTTATGACTCAGATGCTAATTATGCTACAATGTTGAGAGGAGTAATTAGTTGGGATGATATGAGTTGAGATGTGTGTAATTGCTGCTTGACCACATTTATTTTTCTGTAAATGTTTTAACTGATCTGAATCTTAAAGAATGTGACTTCATAGTTTAACCCAATACTCTTTTTCCATATGGATATGTTAAGACAAGTTTTGTTTCAGAAATCAATCCAACAGTGTTGTTTGAGTGCACATGTGGTGAATCACGCAACAAATCTCAGTTCCACCCAGTTTTACTGTTTTATTCTGTCATTAATGTTTTTTTTTGGTGTGGATGAAGATACCACATATTTGTCATGGTTTAAATGATTCATTCATGATTGATAATTTTGCTTTATATCTATCTTAAATCTACCTTATCTACTTTAAAGTAACAATATCATAACCTGGCATATGTAGTAACAGATCAAGAGCACTGCCATTTCATTTTTTTTCTTATGTTATTTATATCCAAAATATAGATTTGCTTACAGGGTAACAAATTTGTTAGTAAAAGCATGCTGGCATGATGTTGGCCACTGACAGTGTGATTTGGGAATATCCTACATCTGGGTTTTCTAGGGATTTTTCCCATATCACGTAAGACAAAACTAAAGACATGAGAACAACTGTGAAGACGTTTTTTTCTTGTTCTTTATATTTGATTATTCCAGAGACACTGGAATTTCGATGAAATTTGCTTAGACCTTCAGTGAGTGCCAGTTGCTATATTTCAATATTATAATTATGTATTTTAATGTCATAAAGTCTGCCATTATCCCACAATGCACAATGATCATATACCATAAAATAAAATATAGTACATGAATCAGTACAAAACGTAGGACATGATTTAAAGGGGTACCTGAAATTCTCTCAGACAACCCCCCCAGACAGCATGCATAATTTTAGATTTAACAGCACTTGAATCCACAATGACGCACATACTAGATAAGAAACCAATTCACCCTGTTGTGAGCCCAAAGTGTAAAGCCCAGGCAGATAACTGAAGCTGGATAGAAAAGAAGGATGTATTGTGGCTGCATTCTGCTTTATAATGGCGTTTTAATGGTGAAGGAAACACAACAACAATCTTTGATCTGTCTGCCTAGATCACTTTACTTTTTTTTCCGGAAACCTTTATCTTCAGCTCTTTTTCTTAGAAGTGTGATTTGGCATTGTTCCTGCCACAGACATCAGAAAAGAAAGCTTTTAAGTCATTTTAAAAATCTAAAAAGCCTATCCCTCACATTTCTTCAAATCAAACTGTTTGTTGTTTTCAGGATGTATTTTTCATATATGGGATATTTTAAGGTTAGAATTATACTATAATAGTGCTCGGCAATGATTAATCACAAAAAGAATGTAATATGAGAAGTGGTCTGTGGTCACCACCTGCAGAACCACTGCTTTATTGGTGGTGTCTTGCTAATTGCAATTATCATTTCCACATGTTGTCTATTCCATTTGCACAACAGCAAGTGAAACTGATTGACAATCAATGTTGCTTCTAAGCGGGCAGTTTGATTTCACAGAAGTGTGATTGACTTGTGAAGTACTCCCTTTATTTTCTTGAGCAGTGTATAATACTTGTAATTCATATGTCAGATAAATATTCATTTGCTATATATTTTTATTCTCTCCAGTGTTGGGGAGTAAACAGTCTGAAAGTGACAACATCTATTTAAGTAATGTGAGAGTGACAAATTAAAAAGTTTAATATCATTTTTCTACATATTAAAAGTGATTTATATATTGATTTATTTATTTTTAAAATATGTATACTGTATCACATGACATTATACAAATTTAGACTTATACTTTTGAGTTCTGAACTAGAAGAATAAAATTGGGGTTGACCACTGAAGCCCTTAAAATCATATTTAATTGTAAATGTTAACTTTATTAACTGTTAGAGTTTTTGAAACCTGACAAACTTCTTGATCTTTTGTACATGACCACTCCAACACACACCAACTCTTGTGGAAATAACGGAGAATAAAAAATGACTAGATTGCCATTATAATTACATGTATAAGTGTGCTGATATGTTAAAGAAACACACCATAGAGTCCTCAAAAGTCAAAGCATAAAGAGATGGTGAAGATTATAAGAAATGTTCATTTCGTTTTTCTTTATTTCTAGGCTAAAGGCCAGTATGTATGGCACTTGGCTTCACAAATGCCAGTCAGTTTAGGGAGTGTTATTCCAGCAGGAGAGGTTGATGGGATTGTTCCCCTGCTTTGCACTGACCCTGAGGCTGAGGACGTTAGCACTGCAGTGCAGCCACATCCATCTCTGTCACTCCACTACTGAGAGCGCTCAGGGCAGCGAGGACTCTGTGCTGTCAGGTTATAACTCCATACCTCAATCCTTAAATACGTCTCTATCTCATACAACCTCTCACAATCTAAATAACTCTCACCTCTACTAACCTAGAAAGCCTTTTGGAATGCTGATGTTGAGAACACTTTCGAGCATGTCCTTCTCAATTTTTGCCTTTAGTGGAAATCCACTGTCTGATTGTTCAAGGGAACTGATGAAAAACGATGTCTAAACCTTGAAAGGTGAAAGGTTCTTGGATATTTATAACCATAAAAGACCTAAATGAACAGTGCAAATGAAAAAATAAAAAACCTTCACTTTCATCCACAAATGAAGGTTTAGTTTACTCGCCCTCATGTTGTTGTGGTTTTTACTTCTACCATGGAAGAAGGGAAATATCGGCGAAGAGAGTTAATGCGGGTGGCAGTACATAGTTTCCATGACCTGTAAGGGAAAAAAAAAAACATCATAAAGGTTTCAACATATTTTAGGTTAAATTACATAGTCAAATATTCTGATTAAGTAGAAAATTCCAAATTCAAAGCTGAAAAAATAAACCCACAGAACTAAAAACCGGGTCAAAATGTCTTACAACCATTGTGACTGAAATGTAATTTAATCTAACTTTAAATTTAATCTAACTGTGTAACCTTAGACATCGGCAAAATAGGCTCATTGGACATACGAGCTTCTTCATACATTTCTGCAAAACTGGAGACAGTAAAACTACCACAACTTTTATTCCTTTTCACACAAAAGTCATTCAAGTCATTCAAATATCATTTACAGATATATCTTATTAATAATAAAGGCTTATTTTCTCACGATTAGTTGCAGAATGTTATGTTAGGACATTTTAAACATCCTGCACGATTTGAAAACTGATTGTTTTGAACGTTGTTGTCACATATACAGCTTCATATGTACGAGTTTTCTAGTTCAGTTGGTTTACTCGCTAACTCACGTGATACTCTGATGCACTCAGGTGGTGAAAAAAACACTGGTTTGAAACCCATGTAAAACAGCTCAAATCAGCATTAGGAAGTGAAAATAACATGGCTGCATCAGCGAATATGCTTTTAAATTACTTTTGCATTTGTTAACACTATCAGGTAAGTTTTGGGTTTGGTGTAGGGGATATTTTCGACATGATAGAGCATTAATCTTTAGTGACACTCACTGGATATTTGAATTCCATAGAGTCCATACTTTCCTGTACCAACCTTATACAAAATGTGCCGCGGTTATATATTAAACTCTCTAAACACTCTCTGGACATTTCACTTTGAAACTGCAGCAAAACGTGTAGTAAGGCACATAATTATGGGGTTGCAAAAATGTACTGTACTGTATGTAGAAGCATGCATTTCCAATGAGCCTGGGGTGAAGACAGTGCTTATCCTGTGCTGCTGTTTCTGTCACTTGGTTGTAGAGAATTTTTTTTTTTAATCTTATTACTGTAATTCCAAGACACAGGCCCAGCCCAGTACAACCCAACATGACATAGCTATGTGATTATCAATGTTAATAACATCACGCATTCACACCCAAAAATCTTGTAACCATCTAAAAGCACTCTTGATGCAGAGAGTTCAGTGGAATTTTACATATGAACAACACCTACTGATAGTTGCTTGCATTGTTTGCATCAGCAGCGGACTTACCCATTAGGCAAATGTCACCAACTGCCTTGGGCCCCCAAAAGCCGTGACATCATCATAAACGCACCACAAACAAACACACAACAATGGAGCATATCGACGGAATGGTGTTCTTCATTCTCGGCATGTTTTTAACAGCAAGATGAAGGAGTTTGTTTTAAAAAACAAAAAAAGTGCGTTTCTTCAAAAAAAAAAAGTTGCGTTCGATCCTTCGCTGGCTGTGCTGATTTAGTGAATGTTTTGAAAATAACAAAGTTTCGGGAGGAAGCGCTGGATGATTAATCTCAGCCGGCCCGCATTACCTAATCAAAGCCCTTGTTATATGACCCAATTACTAAGTATAAATAAACCCATTTCCTTCACTTCCAAATCTCGTCCTTTGCGCATCCTTCCCCCACCCCTTCTCCTCCACTCTTCCTGCTCGCGCCTTCCTGGAGGGGGCAGACGGGGAACGAGCCGGACGCCGAACTCCGGCCCTCGCTAGGGTTCAACCCACTAGGGCTCGAAGTCTAACGTTCCCCTGGCTCGCCCCCTTGGACAGCACGCCAAATTTGCTTTATATGATTATTAAGGAAGCGCAAACTCGTGAAAATCTAGCGGGTCTGTTGTGTCTCGTGTCGCAAGTTCAGTGATGCAGTAATGACAATTTTCTCCGGCCAATCAGTGACCAGCAGAGTTTACGCTTGGAACCTTGGCTGAGGTGGTACTAAAAAAAGGACCAGGTACCAGGTACTGTTCCCAGTGGAAAACCTCCCAAAAGTGAGCTGTACTGAACCGTGCCGTACTATGCAGTGAAAAAGCGCCATATCTTTCCCGCTGCGCACCTCTTTCTGCATTTGCTCTGTTCAGCAAAAAACAGAGATAAAAAAAGATATGTTGCTTCTCTAAGGCCCCGTTTACAGGTCCGTTTTCGTTTTAAAATGCATAACTTCATGCATCTCAGCGTTTTCAACCCTCAAAAACTGACACTTTGGAAAGCGCTGCAGACCCTGTTTTAGTTTGAAAACATCAATGCCAGTGTAAACGAAAATCGTTTTCTTTCTAAAACACTGTTTTAAAATGAGAACGCACTGGTGTAAACAGGGCATAATTTCACATGCAAGCAACACTGTCATTATCTTATGTGTAGCCTGTTTGATTTTATCAGACGACGACTCGATCACTGTTCTGTCACTATTTCATATTCATCCTGTTTTATCACAACGGAAACAGTAAGCTAAATCAATGAAAACATTTAATGAGAATTTAGCTGCATCAGGGACCGGTTGCATAAACATAACCATTGTCTTAAGACTTTGGGCCGGTTGCATAAAACGTTTTTAGACTAGTCTTACTTTAGACTAGTCATCTAATTTTTTTTTCTTTAAGACTGGTCTTAACTTTGTAAGCCAGTTGCATAAAATCTTAGACTGGTCTAATTTAAGACTAAAAAGTAAGACTGATTACCCCATGGCTAACTTTTCCTCACAATCTGTGTTGCCATGGAAACCAACTGTCAACTGTGCCAGATTCAGGAAAGTGGCCAGAGTTTTGTTTGTCTTGTGCCATGGCAAATTTTAATCTTTGGTTTTATGAACGTGCCACAAGAAGAGAAAGGGTTTTCAAAGACCGTTCATATCCACTGGAGGTCCTTTCTGAAAAGGAAATCTCAAATTTTCAAACCGTACCATGACATGCAATTCAACAATTAGCATTTGACTTAGAGGAGCAGCTGAAGCCTATTTACTTTATCTGTAATTGTGGCCCAAGCCTTGTGTTTTTTATTTGTTTGAATTGTAGTTGCTAAATTTGTTAATTAAAATCGATTTAGCAGCATTATATTCCTCCAATATGCAAATATTTTCTGAAAAGGAAAACTGCGACGAGCGCCCACTGTCGGCCATTTTGTTTAAGCTGTTCAGCGTCTAACTTTTCCCTACAATGCAGTGCGAATAAGACTGTCTTACTAAAGACAACCATAGACTTATTTTATGCAACAGTCTTACCACACTGACTTTAGTTGGTCAGGCTAATTCTTAGACAAAGTCTTAAGACAATGGCTATGTTTATGCAACCGGCCCTTTTTGCAGCCTAAACAGGTTTGTGTCAGTAAATATAATAATTAATATAACAATGTATACTTCTGACTACTACTTGTATCTCAACTGTAAACCAATTGCTATTCCGTTGTCTACAACATGAAAGAATAAAAGTGTCAGCTAAATGAATAAGTGTTAATGTTAATGAAAGAAACCCATCATAATATGTACATGAAAAATTTAGAAACACGAGACGTATCTATGGAGCACCAATCTGCAGCAGCAACTTTGACAACAAAGAATGGAACGTGTGCAAATGTATATTTGCCCGAGGCCCCAAATTCACTAAATCCGCCCCTGGTTTGCATTATTGTAGCACTATGTAAGCCGGTAATTGTGTATAAATAGCCATGTTATTGCTTAATTAGCTATTTTTATTATTATCATGTTTTACATGATCCAGGCACCAGAGTTTAAAACTGCCTTTATATCTACATATTGCACATTATTATATCTTGTAAATAAGTTAAAATTTTGTTACATGTACCTAGTTTTCCCCCAAAACTATGCACTGTATACATATGGATAATCACTGTGATGAGTACCACGGGACTGATTCTAAAACAAGGGCTATTGCTTACAAAAAGTGGGCAGGGACTTGAGGATGTGTCTTGTCAGCTGGGGTGGAGGTAAACTGTTAAAGTAGATTCATCCATCCCGCATACTCCCAATGAAAGGGAGGACCACTATAGCTAAAGTGGTCTCATCCATCTCCAATGCCACTACTGGATAAAAGCAGCACATATGATAAATGGGAAAGGAGCCCTTGTTGAAAATAAGCAGCAGACAGTGCAAAGAGTGATGGGAAAGGAGGTTACACACCAGCGCTTTGGTGATGCATCAAGAAACAGCATACAGTAAAGGAGTAGCATCCAACTCTGTGTATTCAGTTCACTTTCCTGACATTTTTAGGCCGGTGTCGACAAAGTGTGTGGTAGGTGTTAAACATCACCCTAACCTAATTGACTAGCAAATGCTTGATAGGTTGAATGCTAACTGCTAAAGTTGTTCATTAAGCTGACAGAGCGGAACTTTTCACCTTCATGTATAAGTGCAAAGGGAAATACCCAAATTTGTCTATAAATGACTTAGACTCGTCACATGTGGCTTTGTGTCTGTGGTTATCAGCTTTCTCACTTCTCGTTTCACTTCCTGAATGGAACTCTTCAATGTCATGACATATAAACAAGCATGCTGTGTGTAGTTCAGTTTTTCTTTTCTTTTTTTTTTAAGATGAAGCATCTTTCAACAACCGCACACATTTAAATGTCACCTTTTTCAGTTCCACGCTGAAGTAGACTAGCGTTGACATTTACTGTAGGATGTGGTTTCTACAATTTAAATTGAATACAGTTTTCATTATTAGATTAAAAGATATTTGATATACCTCTATGGCACTAAAGCATCAAATGTGTCTGGATAACCTAGGTAATCTTGGTAACCTTCCAGTATTTTCACAGGGGGATTCCCTGTCCTATTAAGAAAAAGGAAGAAAAAATGGAACTTGATATATCATATTAAGGCATAATAAAACAAAACAAAAAAATGCACAAACAAATTGCATGATATATTATCCTGATCCTAATGATTATTAATGAAGAAATGCCATGAGACAGTGAATGCAGTGCCATGTTCACAGATTGTTGCTAAAAAAAATTATTTGTTTATTTTTTCATGTGAAACATTTAAATGATTTGCATTATTTTTATAGCAAAATTCCCCAAGAACATGATGAACAAGGTTTCTTGTGTAGTCATGCCTTGTTTTTTTTTTCTTCTTCAGGCAACTGGTCTATCATTCCATCCTGAGAAATGTTTTGGAGAGTCCGAAAGGAGGATTCAACTCTGAGAGGATGCGTAAAGCAAAAGTAAGTGAGAGTTTTATTAGATAATTAGATTTTTGAGTCAGAGTGAAAGAGAATGGAACTTATTTGTTGTGCTTGCTCTTGTTTGTGCTTCAGATGTACACAAACAGATTGGAGTTTATGAAGTGAAGTCTTATAGCCCATATTACCAGCCTGTGTGTTAGGACATCACAGTGAAAAATGTTCAAATCTGGATAAAAAATGTGGAATTGTGTTTTTTCCGCCCTTTTCTAAGAGCTCTATTTACTCAACATCAAAGCCCAACACACTGGAGCAAAATCTTAAAAAAGAAAATGCCAACATGTAGGCCAAGTGGTCTAAATAAGCTTGGAGAATAAAACTGAAAGTAGATGAAACGCTTCCTCTATCAAATTTTTTGTGAAGCGTTAAGTCTGATAAAAATCCTTTGGCAGATGTGCAAAAGACCCCACAGACCAGAACACTCAAGGTCTGTCAGGACATAAGACCACACATACAGACAACAGATGCATGGCGATGACTTAGCCATAACTTGTCCCTGTTGAATAGGTGTCACAGTGTTGATGGTGAGAAGCCACTGATCACTCAAGCTGTGTGCTCTTGTCTCATGCTCTTACTTCAATAATACAATGTTCATTAATTCACTGAGCAATTGAATGGGCTTTATTCCCAAAAAATAAAACTAAACAAAAAAACAAAAAAAAAAACAAAAAAAAAAAACCCTGGGATACTTTCTAATCATGTTCATGTTTTCACAATTAGAGATGTGTTTCTTGGCCGCATGAAGGTCAGTCATAAACACATCATGGCAGAGAGTCAATTTATTCCTATCAGAAAGGAAACAGATGCTTTCACATGAAAGTCCCCTTTGATAACTGAACTTTCGGTCTGGTTAAGCATAATATTCACGTTACTAGTGTCATGGACTCCCAGAAACTGATGAAAGTGAAAGATTTATAAACGATAGGTTGATTTATAACAATAGTCTGCAAAAGGCTAAACAAATGTTTAAAAAATAATACAAAAATAATAAAAATTATATAAATATGTACCAATAAAGTTGGGTGCCATGCAAGAAACATGGAAATGAATGCAGGGAACATATGTTCAAACACTTATATTAGCTATTTTACAAATGCAATGGTTTAACCTCTGAGGTCCTCATCAGGTATTCATCAGTTTGACTGATCTGATGATCTGAGAGGTCAAACCGTTGCATTTATAAAATAAAAAAATTGGAGCTCTTATATTAGTGTGCAGACACTGACTTTTCTTTAAAGGTGCACAATATAACAACATCATTTTTTTCTGCAGCCCTATATGCAGTGTCGTACAAACCATGATGCTCTTTGTACCACAATAATAATAATAATCTGGTCATCTGTACCAAGGGGTCTTCAAACCAATCACTCTGTGATTGTAGTAGTAAATACATACTGTGCAATTCTCTTTTTTTCATAAATGACAGATCAATAACCTACAGCAGTGGCAACTGCAGACTTTCATAAACAGACTCATAAACATCCTTAGCCAAAGTGAATCATGTGGCTCAATATATAAAGTTTTTGTACATTTGACCAAATGTAGTAAGTGAATGTGACCACCTGGTCCAACAAATCTTGAGTTCTGTAACATGCAGATGGTAGGGTCAGAATTTGGCATAAAGAGTTTGAATCCCTGAATCTGTTCTGCTTTTATCAACAGTGCAGTCTGGTGGCGGAGATGAATAACTGTTTCCGGAAATATTTTTCTTGGCTAGTAGGCTCCTTGATACTGTCTAAACATCATTCAGATGTCACAAGAATACTGCTTTATATCTGTCACACTGAATTCTGTTATTCAAACTTTTGGAATGGGCTTGCTGTAGAACTCTGTGAGGATTTCCTCTCTGGCTTATGGGTTCCTTCATCTGCACACTCTGTTCACATTCTAAGCCAACAGAGCCTTTGTTATGAGATGACACAAGAGGTGTGTTGCATGAATGTGCTGCCAAAAAAATCAATGAGAACAGAGTGATTCTATTGGAACTATGCCTTATTTATGTGTAACGAAGAATAATGCTCAATACAACTGATCCAAATGTGAAAACACACATTTTTTCAAACAACTTGGAAGTCTATTTTGTAAAGTTTTTTTTTCATTTATTTTCAAGTATAATTTTAGTCCAAAAGCTGAATTTCCATCAGCCATTACTCCAGTCTAAAGTGTCATGATCCTCCAGAAATCATTCTAATACGCAGATTTATTATTAGAATTATCAATGCTGGCCACAGTTGTGCTGCCAGATATTTTTTTTGGAAACTGTGATATTGTTTTGGTAAATCTTTTCTAACAATATAAATCTATCAATTCTTAATTTTTTTTAATTGTTTAAATTTTCTTTCAAAAAAATTAAATATAACATTTTGAATGGTATTGTTCGAATATTTCTATTATACATAACTGCTCTTTCTTTTAACTTTATATATATATATGTGTCAATAATTGCTGCTAATTCCTTTCTTGGTGAATGTTCATTTCAGACTTTACATAATGTAACCAGCTGTCAGTCTCCTGCTTCATCACCATAGAAACCAACTCATCCATAAGTCTGGTCAAAGTGGTAACTTGAGATAGTATGTGCTCAAGGCTCTCTGAGCTTAAAGAAACACAGAAGCAAGAAATCAGAAAGGTTTGTCCTTTAAAGAGTTCATCAGACACAGAAAACGAAGTAAATTTATGTGTGACACCGGAGGGAAGAACCTCTAGCCACACTCATCTCCAAAGCCTAATAATTATTGTCTAAGAAAAACAATTTTGGATTAAAAGCTTAAACATTTTTTTTGTTATTGCTCTCAAATTTATTGCTACAATTCTCATTACAAGTGAAAACTCTGACACATTGTTAGCTGTTCTGCTATTACTAAATTAACCGTTGTCAGATAGTTCACTTAGCCAATTTGTGGGGGTTTAAACTCAACACACTGAATCTTGTACAGGCCAAGTCAACAACAGACACAGTATGATAAAAGGGAAGGATGTTTTTTCATTAGATAGTATCGGTATGCCACTTCATTGACACAGTCATAAGGGGAAAAAAAGGGACATTTCCAATCTGTGGTGAGCGAGTTGACATTTTATTGTCTTTTGATATCGGTCTCTTCCTTTTTCTTAAGTAGTACCTAAATAACCAAGAGATTGCACCGAATTAAACGTGTTTCTGCTGTAATGCCCCTAGATTTTTGAGGTACGCGTAAAAAATGTACAGGAAGTGTCCAGTTTGATTAAACACAATATAAGTGCAGCTCAGGCCAGCCATTAGCTTAAATCCACACCCTCTGTTTACTTCAGAGAAGTGCACAGCAATGTCATGCATCACTATAGGAGAACAAATCGATGTCATAAATCAAAATTTCTCAAAGTCACCCAACATTTCAAGTCACAACAAATGGCTACAGTCAACTCAAGATGTACAAAATTCAAAAAACAATCCCTCAATCTGATTTATTATGACAAGTACAGATGTTTTATTCAGCTTGAAAGCTTTAAAACAACAAAAAATTGTAAAATTAGGACCTATACAGCTGACTCCCCTTGGAAGTGTTTTTTTTTTACATTTTTCTAATGAAAATTTCCTAGTATGTATTTATTTTTTTGTTGCGTTTATCTTGTAGGCTTGCATATGGCGTGACAGAAACGTGATAGCCGAGACACATTCTTGCCGCGTCTGAAATCAAATACTTTCCTACTTTAGAACTGTACACTAAAAGAGTAGAATGTCTGTATTTATCGTATTTAAAAAAAAAAAAAAAAAAAAAAGTAGATGAAAAGTTCATGGATGACCTATTACTTCCATCTGAATTCTAAAGTGTGCATTTGATGGACACTTTACTTAAGGATTTATGTGGCAGTGAAGCAATGCAATTAACGCTGATATAGGTCAAGTGATAATTACAACATGAAGGTGAATTGTAGTACACCTGAATTTCCTTCATACTACCCATATTCATACTATAAAGATACATTTCTAATTCATATATGACCCTGGACCACAAAACCATCATAAGTAGCATATATTAGCCACAGCCAACTATACATATGAATCAAAATTATATATATATATAATTTTTTTTTATAACTTTTACAATAACTTTATATATTTTATTATTAGGATATTAAGTAAAGATCATGTTCCACAAAGATATTATGTATATTTTCTATTGTAAATATATCAAAACATCATTTTTGATTAGTAATATGCATTATTAAGAACCAGAGAGTAGATTTTTCAAAAAGATTTTTCTGTTCTTTACTTCACTATTTACTTGTCTCCTAACATTTTTTACACAAACTGTATCTGTATATTATGCTAATTACATTTTCAAACCAGGCTTGTTACTTTGTTTTTGTTAAGATCAAGTGGATCACCATTCGATGAAAAATCTATGATAAATCATGAATCGGTTAGTTTAGCCTGGTAACGTGATTCAGCTCGCGTGCGCTCTGCGTCTCCAACAAAAAAAAGGTTTCTTTCAGTTTCTATCGGAGCAATCAAGGCAACTCGAGAAGCAAAACTACTGACCTGTTCATGACTACAAGTGTAGGTCAGATTCATCTGTAAACAGGCTCTACTTTTGTGCTTGTTTGTTTAGTTAAGAATTAAGCAACTAGCAAACTAGCAACTAGCTAACAAAGCTATAGGCAGATGATTGATAATAGTAGGGTGATCATACGAGCCACGTCCTGGCCAGGATTTTTGTATTGCCTAAAATATCTTGGTTTTGGCTTTGTTTGCGTGCAGACCGATGGGTGTATGACATCAGTTCCTTTATGTTTTCAAAATGATCTCGAGATACTTTGAGTCAAAGCAATACAGAAATCCTGGCCAGGACACGTCCGGGAAAAATGACATGTATGGTCACCCTAAATAATAATCTACTGTAAACTAAAATAAAATAAAATCATCACTCAAAATACTGTGATAAAGGACATAATTATTATCTACTGCAAAGTTACAGTCATATAAAACATTGGTTTATAATATTATAGCATTTAAAGGAATAGTTCACCCAAAAATGAAAAATCTGTCATCAACAAGTAGTTTCACACCTGTATTAATTTCTGCTGAACACAAAGGAAGATATAAAAAAGAACAACAACACATGGTCATAATGTGATACTTTAAATTGAACTTTAGTTATATAATGGAAAGAGAAGAGACTAAAATGGAAAATGGAAGTTAAGGTGCTGTTCAAAAAAGAACCTTTAATTATTTTTTACAAATATTTAACAAAAACTTTTTTTTACATTTTTTTTAATGATGTGCATTCCAGTTACCAGCATAACACTGAAACAGGTGCAGTAATGGGTATTTTTACTTTTAGTACATGCCATACTTCTTTACTTTAACGTAAGTAAAAAAAAATAGTTAGTACTTCTACGTACGTTTTCACTATAGTTCGCACTTCCTCATAATGCAAAATATATAGCGTGTTTGGTGTGCTGTCCAGGGAGCGATCCAGGAGCTTGGCGGAGCCCTAGTAGTGTAAACTCTAGTGAGGGCGGAGTCCGGCTCGAACCCCGTGTGCCCCCCCGAGGAAGATGCGGATCGATTTTGAAGATGGGGAGGCAGATTGATGCGTAAGCGAAATGTGGAAGGTTGGAAAGCGGACTCACTCAAAACGGCGTAGATGCTTAGCTCTGAAGGGTGAACAGTAATAAGCTGATTGAGGAAATGCAGAGCCAGCCGTGGCTAATTATTCGTACGTGCTTCTCCCGAAATTTATCAACATCACTACTGGAGTATTTTTGAACATGAATATCTGTACTTTTACTTGAGTGAAGGATTTCTGTACTTTTGCCATCTCTGCTAAGAACTTAATTTTATAGCTTTAATTACTTTAAAGGCGGTTTTCTGAATATTTTTTATTTTTTGCATTCTCAGATTTTCAAATAGATGAATCTCCATATAAAGCCATAGATTGTCCTATCATAACAAATCATGCATAAATGAAAGCTTGTTTATTCAGCTTACAAAATTTTGCAATGATCTCAGCTTTCAGATTGAAATGAATTGACCCTTATGACTGGTTTTGTGGTCTACGGTAACATATACCCAGTATGCAACTTTATGACGCATTTTCTGATGACTTTGTAACCGTCCCTTAGACAAATGTAACATCCACATTATGAATCTAGCTGATCTAGACTAGTCGCTTAAGATTAGATCATGCCTCCAGATTATTTAAACAGCAAGGGCAGAAAACACTATTCTGGGTTCTGATGATCATCCTCAGTTCTGTGTAACTAAAGATTTCAAAAGCCAATTTCTGTGTAGTCTTACTGAACACTTCTTGCTTTATTGCTAAACTTACATGACCCTATTTCGGGTAGGAAGTAAGTTGCAAGTTGGGCAGGGTGTTAGTCTGTTTCTTACTCAATGTCCAATCTTTCAAAAGGGAACTGGACCAGATTGCATTTGCGTGTATACCAGATTAATATCCCTGTTGATGGGATTCTGGTGGTGCCAATTTACATCCTCATTCTACACATTAACATGCACTTGAATCGAGCCATAGGGAAATATGCTATGATTTAAATGTAAATGGAAAAGACAAAAAATCTATTAAGCTAAAAGGCCTAATTAACAATTAGGACTCAAATAAGATTTGTTTTAAAGATGGCTCTCACCACTAATTTCACCAAGCTGTAGTCTGTCCCAGTATTGATTGAGTGTTCTACAGTCCAGAAAGAGAGAGAGAGAGAAAAGAGAAACATATGTAATTTCAAACTCTAAATTTCGAAGGAAAGAGCATTTCTTGTGGGCATGAAATTAGATCTACTACACAAATTGTATCAAAAAGCAGTTTAAATAAAGAAACACAACAATATGTCTCTGCCAATAAAAGGCTATGCAGTATTTAAGGCATACAGTAGGCAGGGAAAAAAGTGAAAGAGCGGATAGGTCAGCTCTGATTATACGATTAAGACTCTTAACATTAGTTAATGATCGAGGTCGAGGCGACCACAAGTGAACCGCAGCCCCTTGTTTCTCCTCTCTTCCTCTCTTTTGGTGGGTGTGCATAATTGCAG
This sequence comes from Enteromius trimaculatus, assembly GCA_032361065.1. NCBI lineage: Eukaryota > Metazoa > Chordata > Actinopteri > Cypriniformes > Cyprinidae > Enteromius > Enteromius trimaculatus. The sequence goes on from JAUMHP010000057.1 coordinate 13,728,919, forward strand.
AATGTCAGCAGGAACGGCTGGAGATGTGCTCTGGGTTTTCATTGAGGCAGCTGCCCAGACTCGCTACATTCAGAAACAGCTGGTGCCGTCCATCCAGCCCAGGCAAGAGCAGGTGGGCCTGTCACGACTGACCGCCCCATCCCTGACCCAGCCTCCACCATACGGCCCACAGCAGCCAGAGACTAGGCTGTGCCAAAACTGTGTCACTCACAAAGACTGAAATAAAATGGAAGATTTGGTACCCAAAGGTATCTATGACCACTGTGGTGGTGGAGCAGATGTTTCTTGTTGCTTCTGTTGAGCAGGAAGCCGTCTAAACCTTTGACATCTAGTAAGGTTTCTGATTGGCAAACATGATCTACAGAAAGGTGTAAAAATGTAAAGGTTTTACTTTATTCCAGAATGCCCGGTCTGAATCAGACTTCTCTTTTAGATCAAAGAAATCCTTTTGTGGGAGACTTTGTAACTTTGCAGATATTATACTGTACCGCAACTACATACCACACTAAAGAAAAGTAAAACTAAAAAATTGCGTCATATGACTTCCTTGACACATAAAAAAAAAAAAACAATTAAATTTTTTTTATTAGGTCCTTTGAAATATTAATCATTACCAATTTATAAAATCTATATCAGACTTCCTTTTATAAAACTTCTTTAATAAGAACCTCCAGCTATTACCTATTTTTCCTTTTCTTTTCCTCCATGTCAAATTAACCAAATCTTTCCCAGCAAGTAAAATCACCTACAATTTCTCACATTGTGCCACTCTTTTGGCATTAGACCCATCTTATATTAGTTTATCTCCTCTCGTATTAGTTTACATTTCTGCTTAATACATTTTGTCATTATAAAATGTGTTGTATTTCGGAACAGTTATCTATTTAAAAAATTCTCAAGGAAATATTTGAGAACTGTTTTTGAAGCATTGCATTAGGAATATTTTTATAATAATCCAGCTGGGTTAATAATGAACATTGAGAATGCAATTTAACAGTGACTAAATGACTAGAATTCACATTTTTCAAGATTTTAAGACATTTTCAAAGCACCAACTTAGGGTTTAATTAATGAAATAATACATTTATAAATCTTTGAGCCAGGTAAATTTTCATAATTTCCTGACTCACGCAGTGGTACGAGTGCTTCATTACCGAACAAAAAGAAAGATAAAAAAAAAATGCAAGGTGCATCTCTCTTTAAATCAAATGCAATCATAGGTTTCAGGAGTAAAATGAGGCTTACAATCGACCATTATGGTCTCAACAAGGTCTTTGGTAATGCATCAGTAATGCCCTCTGAAGTTCCCCTCTGATTGAAATACACCATCCTCAAGAACGTTCCTGATTTCAGATCAAAACGCTCATGAGTGTCCCTGGAACCAAACAACTAGATGAGTGTCCACTTTCTAAACGAGACGAGACCACATTTCACAAATAGACTGGAAGCTATGATTACCACATGCATGAGAGATCTTTCAGTGTCCATGGGCCTTTTGCTAACCATTAGAAGAAATTCAAAGCAATGATTTGGGTTGAGAGTATGATTGCATTTGAAAGCATAATTGATGGGGGCGGATAGATAAAGTGCAGTGCAACATCATGTGAATGGACCTCAGTGAACGCAGTGGAATATAAGTGATAACCTCGGACAGGATCATAAGCACCTCTCAGATGTCACTAGACACCTGCCTGTGGTTAGGCCTATTTTAAAGGGACACACTGTGCCTTTGACTGCTTGCAGAAACATTGAAACTGAAAAGGGGAACAAAAGAAAAAAGCATTTTAGCAAATGGGCTAATAGCATTCGATTCTCAATTTCTGTTGATGACCAATGCCTTTTATGAGATGCTCTGAAAAATGCCTTCCTATAGCCTAAACCTGCCAGTTGAAAAATTTAACAGCTCTGTTTGGTATCCCACATGTGACTGACCTGATAAAATCTACACAGATTGATGAAGCTAAGAATGATGAAGAATCAGCCCAGAACTACACGGGAGGAGCTGGTCAATGCTGTGAAGAGAGCAGGGAACATCATTTTCAAGGCTACTATCAGTAATACACTAAGACGTCATGGTTTATAATCTTGCATCGCACTGAGGTTCCCCTGCTTAAGTCAGCCCATGTCCAGGCCCCTCTGAAGTTTGCCAGGGACCATCTGGATGATCCAGAGGAGTTATGGGAGAAAGTCCTGTGGTCAGATGAGACCAAAG
>JAUMHP010000057.1:13738950-13760168 GCA_032361065.1 Enteromius trimaculatus
CAGGTGTGTTTGATTAGGGTTGGAGCTAAACTCTGCAGGACACCGGCCCTCCAGGACCGAACTTGGTGACCCCTGCTTTAGGGAATGAATGATCAGCACGTTATTTCTAAAAAAAAAAAAAAGAAAAGAAAAGTTGCAATCTGATAACTTTTATGCATTCACTCTCAGCTCACCTTACCAGTTCTTTCAATTCTTACCAATCAAAACTGGGTAGAAACAACAAAACTGTTTTTCAAAATCCAACCTCTTTATACAGTAAAAGACAACCCCCTCAAACCTCTCTACTCTGTTTCACTTAGGGATCACATTATAAAAGTCAAATTTATATTTTAAGTAAACTCTAACGTCACTCTAAATGTATGTTTTTCATGGGTTACTTGTGGGATCCTCTCGGGCCACGTAGTGATCACTGTGACGCACAGTTATATCTGTGCATTCTCAAAGATCCCTGTGTGGCTCCTCATCACAAAGGATGATACTAGAAAGGAACCAGCCTCTGTCCACTGGGATCATCATCCCTCTAATAACATTATTAAAGTCTAGGCTGGTGCCTTTGGGTTAGTATAGAGTGCATATCAGATGAACGCAATATGCAGGAATATCAAAGCCGAACTGCTTGTAATCAGAGCAGAAGACAATCACAGGCCTTAATCTCTTTGAACTTTTCACCAAGTAAACCTGAGAGGAGTGTTTTCCAGCTGCGAAAGACCCAGACTGGTGCTACATAACAGATCAGTCAACCTGCAAACCAAAGGACAAAGTCTACAGAGGAAATGTTTCAGATGCCGTGAAAACATTAGCCAGAAAAAAACTTCAACACATAGTATACTCATCAAGCAATAAATCATAAATTGCATAAATCAAATGATTCATATTCAACACACTGATAAGACTGTACACTAAGTACTTGTTTGACGCACATGCTGTAGAGATAAAGACTCATTAAATGCTACTGTACAACTGTCGCTCTGTCACACCTGCTTCGGTCTGGCTAACTTGTGAACTTTGTCATCAGTTTCCAGCAAGACATGCTGCAATACAAACAGTCTAAGGTTTAGAGAAGAGCTAATTATGTACACACATAAATACACATGCATGTTTGTATTAAACAGGTAACACCTTGTAATAACTACACACTATGAATCATTAGTTAAGCATTAGTAAATAGTCAGTTCATCCTTTATAAAGCATTGTTCTAACATTAATAAGTAAGTAATAAGGTTTGAGAAGCTGTGCTGTATCGTGAATAAATCACCGCTGAAGGTTAGGCACGACGAGAAGCAGTACTTTTTATTAACTGCTAGTGCACAAAAAGTTACGGCCTAAATATAACATTTTAATACTTATATTTACATGGGAATTTAAATTGTTAACTATACTAAAACTAAATATTTTAACTTAATTTGTGGGGGAAAAAAGTACAATTAACAAAAAGATAACAGTTCAATAATTCTAAAATTATTCTGATTTACTTTCAAATGTCTTTGTATAAAAGTGATGCAGAAGGGATACTCACAGGTAGGCAGCCTTGCCCTCCTCTAGCTCTTTGCTCTTGCCGCTTGTAGCTGTCTTTTTGCTGCAGAGCTTGCGGGTGATGCACATGAGCAGGCCGCACTGGCGCAGGAAGAAGCAGCTGACGTCCACTAGCACCAGCAGCAGCAGCAGGCCAGCTAACCCCAGCCCAACCACTGCACCCAGGCCTAGGCCGCTGAACAGCGAATCTGCTGAGACAGGAAGCACACATCACCATCAATGATGCACCTCAACAACACAACACACTCTACGCTTATTTTCTAATCTCAAAGATAAAAATTCAGGGTTCATTAGCGCAAAAAAACAAAACAAAAAAACAATGGCTGGAACTTGGAAGGGATGTAAAGATAAGTCAATTAAAACATTCATTAAACATAATATAACAATAATCTTCTATTAACATTGTATTAAATGTAGATACCTAATTTATTTTTTTTAAAGGATGCAACTTTGGGAACATTTTTAAACTGAAAAGACCTTTTATTAGGCTGTCTGAGAAGCTATTCAAAAGAAAACATCAATTTTGAAGAAACTTTCTGGGCAATGCTGCTGCTCTAAAGACATCAAATCACTAGGGGTGTAACGGTTCACAAAAATCACGGTTCGGTTCGATACGACACAGTGGTGTCACGGTTCAGTATGTTTTCTATACAGCAAAAAAAAGGAGAATTTCTTTGATTTTTTTCACATTTTTATTTATTAAAACTAACATAAAAGTATGATGATCATCTTTTTTTTTCTTTTACTTTGAGCAACAATGGAGCTATATTTCACATATCTTCTGGGGTTTCTTTTTAGCAGCAAATAAAACAAAATTTCCTTTATAACCAAAACCAAATGCTCCTTATAAAAATGAAATGTAATATTTTAGTAGTTCTAAACTAAAACAAAGAAAAAAAAATATATATATAGATATTTCTTTATATGTTTCAATGAATTTTTTTTTTTTTTTAAGTTCAGTAAGATTAGATTGTCCACATTTTCCTCAGACAGTAGTGATGGGAAGTTCGAATCATCTTACAGACTCGTTCATTTGAGTCTCGTTAAGCCGAATGAACTTTTTTTGAGTCATCCCGTTCATTTTAATAAAAGTAAAATGTCATGTTTTTTCCCTAACACATCTATTCGATCGTTTTGCCCTGTTGAAAATGCCTGCCTGAATGCCGTGGGGATAGTTTTTAATGTGCTTGTTATAGTTTTGTCTGTTTGGGGGTGGGAGGGGCAGTCAGCAAGTACTTTGGGCTGTGGAGCGTAGCACTGAAAACATTATATTTTACACACTTTATTCTCTCTTTTGTTTTTCCTAATATAAAAGTATTAGTCTGAATCATTTAGTTTGTAATGCGTACCGAACAGAAAGCCTCGTACCGAATGGTTCAATACAATTATGCGTATCGTTACACCCCTACAAATCACACATGCTGTTAAAAGTAGCATTGCCATTAGCACAAGCATCCCAGAAGTCTGTGGTTTGATCTGGGCAAAGTGACAAGGTATCCGAGTGAGAAAAGTGACATGTTAGATGGGAGGATGACAGGTATACTAAACAGAAGAGGCCACCAAGCAGAAACATTATTTAACATCAATGAATTAACCTAAAGACATTCCTTTATATCAACAAAGCTACATTTCATGTATTAAATCAGCTAGAAATAGTTCTGTGAGGGATCAATTGCAGGTTACTACTCTGAGTTAGTAGACAGGTTGTTGCAAATTAATGAGAATTAGTTAATATTATAGTTAGCAGAATGTTTAAAGTTGACTATCAAAATAAAGTGTAACTGAAAAGATTAACAAAAGCTATAAAATGTACTTTTCAAATCCTATGAACAACAAAATCAACATTATAAAAGCAAAGGTAATGTTTTTTGTTGTCCTCATTTAACCCATATGATTATGACCTCAAAACTTTATATTAGGAAGATCGTTTTTTCATTGTTTGACCATTTTCAAACGTCTCAATGCAAAAGCATATCACTTCATAAACAAGCTGCTCTCAAAGACCATTTATTGACCCTGGTAAGATTTTACTTTTGATGCATGACCACCTCCACTGTGACTTATCAGCCAACACATCTGTTTTTCACCATCTTGTGCCTTGCTCACCCTGAAAAATGTGTCCCCGCTCCTATAGCTGATTTGTTGTTGATTTATAACGTCATTAGAAGCTCAATTTAGCATCTCGTTAATATCACTTATCCTGAAGTTCCACAAATGGGCGTGATCCATCCGCATCTGAGTTCAACGCACTCAATTAATTAAGTACGAACGGTGATTGAGACTCAGCAATGAGAAGCAATAACTCAAGCTCGATTGATTGTGTCTGGACTGAAGGGAGGTCTGTGGGTGGGATCCCAGCAGATGATTGACAGGGTAATGAAGCTTGTAATCATGTGTGGGACTTAATGGCTATGTCACGCTGATACATGACTAAGTAGGGCTTAAACAGAATCACGGTTTTCTAGTTTGAAACACTTTTACATTGAAAAACTTCCAGCATGAAGTATAGGCAGCGGGAGCATGTGAGACCCTGTTAATGCACTCTCTTCAAGGTTGAAGTACTGTATATACCTCAGTATTTGAGCTGCACGGCTGTATCATTCAAACACTTACCTCTGCACTTACGACACCAATAAATGCTGAAAGCTGGAGACAGGAAGGGGTTTTAAAAATAGGCTTCCGTCAAACCAGAGTAAATCTGTTATGAGGGGGTTTCAGATTAACGTAAAATACCATGGAAATTACATCCTAACATTGTGAATAGCCCCGTAAATGTTTGGCAAATGCATTTGATGTGCTGTGACAGGAATAAGTAATGCCTATTATTCAATGTGCTACAGTCATTACCCTTATAGTTTGATTATATTACATTACATTATATTACATTTTATCAAAAGTCCAATCAAACTGAAATAGACACATACACATTTTATATACAGTACACACATATATATATATATATATATATATATATAAATACACAGAGGGCAAAAAGGATTTTGTGAGTCACCAATTGAGCAAGATCTCTCACTTAAAAGGGAATTTTCATCATACAGTAGGTATACCCCAACTATGAGATACAAAATTAGAAAAAAAATATCCAGAAAATCACATTTAAGGATTTTTAATGAGTTAATTAAATTAATTGGTAAATTCCTCTGTAAAATAAGTATTTGGTCACATACAAACAAGCAAGATTTCTGGCTCTCACAGACCTGTAAGAGGCTCCTCTGTCCTCCACTCGTTGACCTGTATTAATGGCATCTGTTTGAGCTCATTATCAGTATAAAAGACAACTGTCCACAAACTCAACCAGTCACACTCCAAACTCCACTACGGCCAAGACCAAAGAGCTGTCAAATGATACCAGAAACAAAATTGTAGACCTAAACCAGGCTGAGAAGGCTGAATTAACTGTGGGAGCAATTTTCAGAAAATGAAAGACATTCAAGTCCACGGATATAATCTCCCTCGATCTGGGGCTCCACGCAAGATCTCACCCCGTGGGGCCAAAATGATAACAAGAACTGTGAGAAACCACATGGGGGGGGGGACCTAGTGAATGTTCTGCAGAGAGCTGGGACTAACAAAGTAACAAAGGCTACCATCAGTAACACACTGTGCCACCAGGGACTCAGATCCTGCAGTGCCAGACGTGTCCCTCTGCCAGTACATGTCCAGGCCCATCTGTGTTTGGAGGAGAGAGAATGCTGAGTTGCATCCAAAGAACACCATACCTACTGTGAAGCATGGGGGTGGAAACATCATGCTTTGGGGCTGCAAAGGGACCAGGACAACTGATCCATGTAAACGAAAAAAATGAATGGTGCCATGTATCGTAAGATTTTAAGTGAAAACCTCCTTCCATCAGTGAGGGCAAGATGAAACGTCTTTCAGCGTGACAATGATCCCAAACACAACGTCTGGACAATGAAGGAGTGGCTTTGTAAGAAGCATTTCAAGGTCCTGGAGTGATCTAGACAGTCTCCAGATCTCAACCCCGTAGAAAATCCTTGGTCGGAGTTTAAAGTCGACAACTGCAAAATATTACTGCTCTAGAGGAGATCAGCATGGAGGAATGAGACAAAATTCCAGCAACAGTGTGTGAAAACCTTGTGAAGACTTACAGAAAACATCATTGTCATTGCCAACAAAGGGTATATACGTATATGGATGATGTGATTCCTGAAGTATTCCTGATAACCTGTTGAAATATTGAAAAATGTGTATTGTGGTCTTTATGTCACTATAAGTTAAAATGTATTATAGAAGAAAAATATTGCCCGTTCTTTTTTTTATTGCGAATTACTGTTGTTGCAAAATTGCATTATAACAATATAATAACTTTTTCCAATTCTAAAGTGACAATTCACCAATGGGGTAACATTATCAGTCCCAACTTTTTCAACACTTTGATATAACCAACCTGTTTTTTGTTTTTCATTTAAAATTTAGCTTGACTCAAAAATGCAATCATTTAAATAAGAAACTGCAAATGCAATCGTGAAATGCAATTTCCAAGACTCCAGAAATCATCTCACGAAACCAAGAATCGATAAACAGCAACAAACAGGGACATGGGTAACACACTCATCTTACCAAACCTTACAAACATGTCTTTTGCCATTAGTCAGTGCCATGTGACTTTAGGTAGTAAAATACAGTGGAAATGATGCCCCCATAAACAGCAAAGCAAATGTTTTGCCAACTGTATTACGTAGATGTGCCATGAAAAAACTGTTTTTTTTTTGTTACAAGCTATTAAATGGCCAAAGTACCCACCTAACTCACCTAAAATGGCACTTTTATAGCTTTCTGGGTTGTATTAAGTGAAAACATATAGCTGACCAGTGACAGTTTGGACCTTTTTTACTAATCAACCCATAAAACCCAAGGAGCACTTCATAAAATGAGACAGTTTTCTTATCTTCAGGCTGAAAGACTTCCTTCTGGAGTCCTGAGGTAATTTAAAGCTTTGGCCATTATGGAAAAGGTCTCGAGATTAAGACTCCCCCTCCTCCTCTCCTTACCCTATGCTGGCCCAGCAACCCCTGCACTACCCACACAGAGGACACAAGCCAAGCATGACTCCATAATGATGGTTTAAAGACTCTGACGCTCATTAAGACGCTATGCTTGATGAGCAGAAGGGACCCTCTAGCCGTAACACGATTAATAGACCGACTGCCGTCAGGATAGCCATTATCAGTGGCAAAGATGTCTTTGCGCAGCATGAGGTTATACCGATGGGTCAGAACGAATGAAATGGGTGTCAAGTGGCACCAATTAGACGTCACTTTTCGATACTTTTAATAGAATTCTTGAAGATGCTCGTAGTGCATCAATGAAAATTAACATTACAGTAACCGTTTCATTAGTTTGTTAAGTACGAACAACATCATTTCAACTGAATGTCATGAATTTCACATTCAAGTGGAGGCTATGAAATCATTTTGAAATCATTGTTTCAATGAAAATCTTTCTTTAATTTTATTTTTACATAATCTTTATGCAATAATGACATTATGTACTTACCCTCGTGTAGTTTCAAACCTGTAAGGCTTTGTATGTTTGGAAAAATACACATTTTTAAAAATCATGTTTTCCCCTTTCTCTGTATTTGGAGACACATTGTTACTTGTGTTATTTAAGTCTGACACCTTTTGATTTATAACTTCATAAACCTGGCTTTAGAATAAATGGTTTTACTCTGACTAGCTAGAAGGACTTCGCTTATTTCTACTTGAAGCCAAAAAAGTTTATTTATGGTCGGTGTGATCAGCTGTAATGGACAGCAGTAAAACAACAGGTCCATTTTCATTTGCTGGAATCTTTTCCAGCTGGAACCGTCAACAAAGAGCCATTCTAATCTTATAAGAAGTCAAGCCACATTAAGAAATAAGGCCTTTAATGGACTTGGTTTCAGACCTTTTCTTTTAACGAGAGCAATATTGAGGTTTTTGACATGCCCATAAATGAAACGCAATGTTCTATTGCTGTGTAATGAGAGAATAGAGAGGGCAGCACGTAGAGATGATCAAGATTAATAGCCTCCATTGACCTGACTTCAATTGATTTACGATTGTCTTAATTAGGTCAGGTATGCCATGAGGATATAAAAACCTCTCACCTTTTTTACAATGTATAATGATAAAAATTTACAACTCCCAACCGCGAAACATTATAGAATCCTAATTGTGATTCCATGCTTTGAACTTCAAAACTTATTGACCGGCTGCAACTAAACACATTACACCAAGGAATGTTTGTTATATTTTTTTTCACCCCTAGAAACTTAATACCTTTTTTTCCAAAAGGAGAGAAAAAAAACCCAACTGACAGAGACGATAAGGATCAGAGTCTGACATTGTACCTTTATCAAACTTAAGATCAATCATTATTACCTGTTTTTACAGCTTCAGTTCAAAATAAGGCCTTGTCATTAGTGATTCTGCTAAATAGCCCGACAAAGACTCATTCAGTATGTTTATCTTTCCTTTATTGCTTTACTAGTCAATATTTAGAGCCATTATGCGCAAGATAAGGATTCAGATAATTCAATGTTTTTGCATTTGATGCTGTAAGTGGTAAACCACATTATGAACACAACTGCTTCATGTGTCAGTGTTTTACATTAACTGGTTCCGTGGCACAAGGATAAACCGTGATTATCGTTTGGAATCTGAGTTAAGAGGCTGTAATTATTGCATCAGAGTAAGCTGGTTTATTTGAGAAATGCTGACAGATTTCTATGCTACTTTTGACATGAATTCAAACAGTTTCTTCAAACATGTTGCATGAGAAAAGTTCTGTTGTTATGCACTTCACATTTAATGGATCTTAGAATGTACACTTCTGATAACAGAAAATAAATTAACTTCAAAAGGTAAACCTACAGCAAACCACTTTGTCAAATCCAGATTGCAACACTGCATCCAGAAAGCCAAGAAAAGTTAAGCATGTTTGTCCTACCATTTAAAAGTTTAAGGTCAGTATGATTTTTTTTAAAAAGAAACTGATACTTTTATTCAGGTAAGGTGAACAAAAAGACATCTACATTGTTATATATATATTAGGGCCGGGACTCGAAAAAATCTAATTAATTAGAGGCTTTGTAATAAATTAATCGAAATTAATCGCATTTTAATCGCATATAAATATTTGACCTGAGAACAGTGAGAAGTACGTTTTTTCATATGGATTTTTAGTATACCATTGAATAATGATATTGTTTATTTTTGTTCAACCAAGTCCAATAGATCAGTGCAATATTGGCATTAAGTGTAGCAATAGGATATTTAGAAATACAGTAGCCTACTTTTCAGAAATTCAGGAACCCTATAGGTGGATAGACCTTCTGTAAACAGTTTTTTTTTTTTTAAGTAAAACACAATACTAGTACGAATTTGGCAATATTTCCCAGCAGCAGCTCACACTATCTTCGGATCACAGGCAACTGATTTTGTCCAGGAATCAAAAAATTAAGTAATACACATAAATAAATAATGAATGGATTACTTACCGCAATTGTCATTATTGCTCTTTCAAATTCCACTCCGTGTGTGCGTGCGCGCACCCCAAGTTGCCTAGTAACGAACATGCTGGCAAGCTGGCAATTGGCGGGATCACCCGGAAACCACAAATTCTCATTTTTGATTGGCTGGTAGTAAAGAACTTAAAACTTAACATTGCATGCTTGCGCCTCGTCTATTAATTGTATATAAAAGTTATATAGAATTATGCCTGAGACTTGAGAGCCCTGCTTCAAGTACATTCAAAACATTAGCAACGCTAGTTGGTGCTCCAGTATAATCGGTCCGCCGAAACTCATCCAATGAGAAACGTTCCGCAGTGCAAAAATAAGTGCAATTAAAATGCATTACAATTTAATGCGTTATTTTTGTGTAATTAATTAATCTAATCTAAATTAACATGTTAAAGTCCCGGCCCTAATATAAATATATATAGTCAAGTGAATATCTGAATGATTTCTGAAGGTTCATGTGACATTACAGACTAAAGTCGTGGAAGCTGAAATTTCAGCCTTAATTAAATGTCTTACTGACCCAAAACTCTTAAACTGTAGTGTAGACTTGATTTTAGTCCTGTACAATTACAGATGTGACCTTGGACCACAAAACCAGTCTTAAGTCGCTGGGGTATGTTTGTAGCAATAGCCAAAAATACATTGTATGGGTCAAAATTATTGATTTTTCTTTTTTGCAAAAAATCCTTAGTCAATTTCTTACCGAAAATATATTAAAACCTTTTGATTAGTAATATGCATTGATGAGATCTTCATTTTTGGACAACTTTAAAGGTGATTTTCTCAGCATTTAGATTTTTCTGTACCCTCAGATTCCAGATTTTCATATAGTTGTATTTCGGTCAAATATTGCCCTATCCATCCAATGGAAAGCCTATTTATTCAGCTTTCAGATCATGTATAAATCTCAATTTCAGAAAAATTAACACTTACGACTGGTTTTGTTGTCCAGGGTCACATATAACATTGACTGTTAGCTTAATTCACTGTATTCATATACTACATCATCTTCACGGCAGCAACATTCTATGCAAATTTTCACATTCACAGCCTGCACATGATTCCAGTTACTCATGTTGTTCCTCATCAATACTGAGAATATACAATAAAGTAGCATGACAACATCTCTGCCAGAGGTGTACCCAGAGAATGAAAATTAATGTGCATTATATTTTGACTCACTGGGAGAGAGAAACCTTGTTTTATGTTTCTCATATTACGGGTAACAGAAAGTCGGCCTGTTTGATTTATGATACCAGTGTTTAAAAGTCATATCAATTTGAAATCCTACTTGACTCCATTTAATGAGTGCTGTGTTGTATATCTCTGTGTGCGCGTATCAGCAACATCATTAAATGCATTCTCTCAAGCGATGCAACTGCTGACATTTCCCATAGTCGTAATAAACCAAAACAAAAGAGCCTGTAGAAGCAGAGAAGATGGAAAAGCCCTCACGCTGCTGGCTTATATTGTTCTTTGTAAACAGCAGCAAAAAAGAGCTCATTAAACATAAAACTCGGGATCGGATTGCTACTGTTACAGGTAGAGAACAAATTAGCCATTCGGTTTTTCCTCTTCCTTTGTTGGTAATAATGTGCCAGACCTTTAAGAACAAAGAGGCCGGTTTTGGCATGGAGGATGGCCAGGATAGCGAGATCATCTTACAAGCATGGACAATAACTGAACCAGAAGGGGCAATGAACATGGCTAGCCATTGGTGGGGGCAAAAAATAAAAAATAAAATAAAAGTCCCTGGCTTAGTCTTTTGGGCTCATTCCAGGCAAGGTAAAGATGAAGCAATGTCAACACAGACACAAGCACAGCAACAGTGACAGAGAAGCTCCGAAGACGTTCACCGCATGGATGGGCTGCACAGGGGGGTGTCCACATCCGGTTGGAGGGGGTTCGCAACACTGATCTGCAATGAGATGGAGGGGAGAGGGAACGGGGAAGAAGAGGGAAAGACATACAGTAGGTGTGTGGAGCCAGCACAGGATGGTTATGCGCACAGAAGGTCACGACAGAGAATGAAAAGCGGTTTATTCACAACACCACAGCGGCAGGTTAATGGAAAAGATGATTACAAGAGTGCAAATTACATAAACAGATTATTGAGGAGCAGGTCAGGAAATAAACAGGGGTGAATGCCACAATAATGTTGACATATGAGCAGAGAGTGAGTGAGCAGTCCAAACCAGTGTCCGTTTGCAAAGGTTTGTTTGATTGAAAAGATCACAGGGTGTTTATAGGCACACAGAAAAGGGAAGTTTAGTGGCAGTTCATTGCAAAACAAAAAACCCAGCGATTTGCGATGTGGCCCAGAATGCGTTGCATAATTCATTAGGTGGGAATTGGAGAGCAGGATTGTTTAGAGTGAAACAACGAGACGAAGCACAATAGAATTATAAATAAGAGCGTGGGCCAGTGGGGATGAAGGGGTGCAGGCGGAGAGGGAGAGAAAAAGGAGAGGATGAGGAGGAGTTGGGAGAGAATATACAAATGACATCGAATTAACAAGGTAAATCCAAGCTGCTGAGAGGCAGTGCTGTCAACACACACACACTCAGATGTATGCCTGTGCATGCACTTACACTGTCTCTAGGAATACTTCATATATAATTGGACGAGTCCAGAGAAAATTTAAATATCATCTGTCAATAGCATCTTATCTTATCTTATCTTATCCTATCCTATCCTATCCTATCCTATCCTATCTTATCTTATCTTATCTTATCTTATCTTATCTTATCTTATCTTATCTTATCTATCTATCTATCTATCTATCTATCTATCTATCTATCTATCTATCTATCTATCTATCTATCTACCTATCTTCCAGCAGTATGGTGGTATTGTGAGGACATTGTCCCCATCACTTTATGAAAGAGCTTACAGACATCAGTTGCATTTCCTAACATAAATACACTCACATACAGCTGCAATTTTGCTTGCTTCATTAAAATAAGCATAGTTATTATAGCAGTTATGAACCTGCGACCCCCATACACTCAAAACAAAATGCTTACATTGACACCATTACACATCCTCTATTCCACACATCTTTCAAATAAATTAAACAATCCAGGAATCAACAGTGGCAGGAAGTTAGAAAATTACAACATACATAAAAGAAAACCCCAAAAAACACAACCCAATAATGTTTTTTCCAGCATATTTTCATATATTTAACCCACCAGCTCAATACCTAATGTGACTCACACGGTTATAATTTAGGCTCTTTTTTATGACATTAGATAAATGTCATGCTTTTTCTGAAAAATGATCTCCTTCCTGAGATCCCACTCACAAAGGTACAGAGGTATTGAGAGTTGACAAATGATCAACAGACTTGTTTAAAATGTTTTGCCCAATGGAAAACAGTAGTATTGTATTACCAATAGGGGAACTGAACTGGAATTATTTCCCTTGACCTGCTGGTTTCTTTTGGCTGGTTGATCACCTTCATCAAGTATTGGCAGTATTATGCCTCCAGAAAATTACCCTTCATCCGTGCACCATTCAGAGTCACCCACTGGCTACACATTGCTTCAAGTTATTCTTGAATATTTGTGATTTCATTGTGACAATAGGCCTATTGGGACCAAGTAACCCAAATATTTAAAAGCTTTTTCATAAAAGCATGACTTCAAACGCAATCCAACAGCAAAATGCACTTGGTCAATCAGCCAATCACAATGACATGGAGGCACTAACTGCTAGACAGTTAGACATATAAGCATAATTGGTTTATTTTTGAAGTGGCAATTTCATTCTCGTCCATTTTTTTCCCTTAGGGAGATAGCACTTCCTCTGACAAATGGCTGCTGATTAAGACAGAGAAACCGTTACAGTGGGTTACTCTGCACGTTTGATTGTAAATGTGGGATACACAAGTTCTATCAAGCGTGGGTGGGTGGCAAGTGTGCTGAACTGTAGCATGGCATATAATTATAATAGGAGACATAATTTCAGCTATAGATATTGTGAGTGGGTGATGAAGTGCTGTAGGTAATCGGACTCAATTTGTCGTATGGAAAAGAGACAGAGTACTCTGTGTGTTTTGTGGAAGTGCGTGTACCTGTGATATCAGGTTTCTGAGGCATGGAGAACTTCACAAAGGTTGGTTCAGACAGGCCTTTGACGTTACGTGCAGTGATTTCCACCTCATACTGTGTATTCCACTGGAGCGGTTGAAGCAAGACGAAATCATTCACACCTGGAACCAGTTTTGTCATCCACTGCTCTTCTTTATCCTGCAAAAGCCACAAGTCTTTATGAATTTTACACAAGCATATGAATATATGATATTAACGTTTGCTTTAGGGCAGTTTTGTTCTCACTGTACTTATAAATAAGACAGCTTGCCATGCGAACCTGCAGGTGCTTAAATAGTGGCTAATTCTTTTCTGTGTGACAATTTGAATTATTTGGCTGAGAAAAGTAGTATTGGCTTTATACTTTGGGTATAACCTATACTCACATAAAGCTGCAGTTTTGCTTGCTTCATTAAAATAAACATTGTTATTAGAGCAGATATGAACCTGGCAATATATATATATATATATACTTAAAAATAATATATATTTATAAAATGGTTAGTTCTATTCCTCAATTCTGATTGGTCAGCAGCTGTGTTTTATTCACAATATAGCATGGCCAAGCAATAAAATACAAGAGGCCAAGATTTCACATGCAATTATATATATATATATATATATATACAAACACACATTATGTTTTTTTTTTTTTTCATTTCAAAATGCAGTTGGGTTATTCCCGGCCCCATTCCCCCTCTTTCTCTCTTTCTCTCAGATTCATCTGTCCTGTAATAATTAAAGGCAAAAACACCAAAAATAAATCTTAAAAAAATCTTTGATCAATACAGCTAACTACTGTAGCACAACAAAACACAATAAAACATGATTAAATCATAAAAAACGTACAGTATGTACAGAATAAAGCCAATACTTGTGCACTCTTCTCTGTCTCTCTCTAAAATATGAAATTATCGTTATACTCAAAGTATAAAGCCAATACTTGCTCTTTTCTCACCCAAATTGTCACACAAAGAGAGTGAATGACAGAATTGCAGATGAAAGTGGCCTGAGAGGCCATCTGCTCCTTTTTTTTTTAGAGCAACAGATAAAACAGATTCTTTTTTCTAATCTTCAAACTTTTCCACACACTTAAACACTCTAATGCATCCATTAGTCTCTTTATGTGCCTGTCTGCAGAGCATCTGAGCATGTGCGTGTGTGTGCCGGTTGTTCTGCCAGGCTAAAATTTTAAAGCTAAGCCCACACAAGCTGCCTTCAAAAAGTCATTGCTTTTATATTTTGACATTTTCAAAACGCCTCAGCTCTCTAAAGGCTAAATGGTTGAATGTGGCTTTCACATGTTGACAGTCCTTAGGCGAGCTGTCTCCCCAGGCTGTGACATCTCCATTTCCCCTGTTCTCACCTCCACATGCACAGGCGATCAGAGACAGAGCAAATGAGAGAGAGAGATATAAAAAGAGAAAAAAGGAAAGAGTACAAATAAGTGAAGGAAAAAATGCCAGCGGACCCTATTAAGGTCGAGGAGCAAGCGAGGCATCACCAAACACAGTGAGACAGACAGCGATGAAGCAAATGAGAGGACGCTGAGGCCCATAAGAGGAAAAACAAACAGGATTGTGTAGGAAAGAGAGAATGCTGTGGTGAACGTGTAAACATGCTAGTGTGCCAACACTCGAAAACCTTGCTATCTGAAAGCAAACTTTTTAATTGTGAAACAGTGGGACTAATTTACAAGGACCAAAAAAATGCAGATTCACACAAGAGATCTGACACTCCATGGTTTGCTCCAATTTATATCTACTCTAAGTCTTTATAATTTGATGCCATTAACTAATATTGGATGCAAAAAGTCAAAGTATTATATGCTTTTGAGATATTTCACTGTTGTTTAAACTTCTGCATGTGTCTCCTCAACCAGATAATAATATCACCAGCATAATAATAAAGTGTTCTTATGTGTAAACAGATGCTTTTCATATACTTTTAGATACAAATATATTTTATACAATGCACAACAATGGACATTTTTTGTCGTTCTGAATTAAGTAAGAGTAATTGATAGTAGGTATTACATAATATTACAAAATAATATATGAAATGGAATAAAGAAAAAATGTATTACAACAGGACAGATCAGAACTGACAGGAAATGAAGTGGGAGAGAGATGGAGGGATCAGGCAGTGAGGTTCTACTGAATAACAGTGCAGATAAACTCATATGAACTGCTTACTCATAATATGTTTCTGTATTAAAGGTGTTCATTGACTTTTGAGAATGACGCACTTGGCAGCGGATCTTGTTTCTCAGTGTATCTCAGACAAGATCAGTCTCTTTAGAGAACCCCATACAGTATGTTTGAGAGTGATAAAAGGCTCTAAAGAAAAAGTTGTGCAGAAAACCTGGGGCTTACTTTGTGCAGTTGACCTAACTTAGACATGAGGTTGTTGATTTTATTTAATAATCCAAATTCATTAACAAATTTATGTGCATATGCACATGCTGTGAATTAAGTGAAAATTTTAATGAGAAGTTCTGTACATACAAATATGAAATAATCCATGCAATTATTATTAAGTGAGATTCATAATTGGCATTAATTCACAATTTAAGACACTGATTATCCCGAGAGAAGTTTGTCAAAACTTGACCCCCCTCACCCGCACATAACATTACTCTCTCTTTCCCAAACAGCAGTTCCAGAGAACACTTAAATGGCGTCATACCTGATACACAACAGTTTAGTCAATGAGCCCCCAAACCGATTAAATATCTTGTGCAAGAATTAGTTAAGCATTTTTCCCTTTCCGCTCTACGTGCTGGTGAAATAAACAAGGGGCTCAAACAAAGAGACTTTTTTTCACTGCTCATTACTGAAACCATCGCCCACTCATCTCTATATCTTTACTGGAATAACACCCTCTGCAGTCCAGCTTATCACACTATAGACTCACAAAGACAACCCCCCCGCTTTTCTCCAGCTAGTTAATGACCAAATACATTTCAATTTGTAAAGTGTTGTTCTGTTAAACTCAACCAATACCCCAACAAGTGAAAGTCATGAATATATCAATGTGGTTGTAAAGGGATAATGTTCAGTAATCACATTCTCACAACAAACTTAGTTCATCCAAGCTTGTTACGCTTGGTACTGTATGTTTTGTTTTAGAGTATACTGTAATACCTACGTTATGTATTTGGATCACTTTGACAGCTGACACGCTGTAGAGCTGCGATGGCATTTCCATACATTTTTTTTTTTACTCAAATCACTTTAAACATATAGTGCTTTTTAATTAATAAATATTTGTTACCATATTATGTACAGTAAAGTCTCAAAAAATATTACACAGGATTTCAAACACTTTACAATAAGGTTAATTAGTTAACATTACTTAACAACATAACATTAGTTAATACACAGTGAGCTAACATGAACTGTATGTATGATTGTTTTTTATGAACTAACGTTAGGAAATATGAATAAATACTGTAAGTTATCTATTGTTCATTGGTTGTTCATGTTAGTTAATACACCAACTAATGTTAAAATCGACATCTTATTGTAAAGCGTTATCAAACAAATTTAAGTTAATTATTGTTTATTTTTAAGCATGTTTTAAATAAAATTTAAAGATAACACTTGTTTTTAAATAAGACTAATATCTATCATTATACATTTAAATCTTAGCACATTCACTTTTCTGTTACTTGTCAATATTTTTAACAAAACTAATAATTAATTAAATAATTGTTTAATTATTAAACTAAAAAGCAGCAAAATCAGTTTTGGTTGACATGAAAAAAGTCTCTCCAAAGCGTTTTTTTAGAATTAAAAAATACAGCAAAAACAGTAATATTTTAAATATTTTAAATACATTTTAATAAATACATAATGCTTCAGAAATCATTATAAAATTCTACATTCTATATATTCTAATAACATGTTCAATATCACTGTTAATAATAATCACTGTGGTATGTATTTTTTTCAGCATTCTTTAAAAAAAACAAAGATTTACTTGAAACAAAGCCTTGCTGAATAATAGTATTATTTTCTTATTATTGTCTTCTCACATTCAATGTTATAGCTGTAGCTCACTTACCGTTTTGTATTTGACAATATACTCCAGGATGGGCATTCCCCCATCATCCTGCTTGACCAGACCCAGCCTGTATGCCTTCCCCACTCCTCGCTGACCCTGCACCGAAGGGGGACTTGGCTCTCCTGGATATCAAACAAATACAAAATAATGTATGAATGGTCCACACATTCATATTCATAGCTGGTTACTAATTAACTTAATTGGGTTAGCAGCAACCTTTATTGCTATAGTGTTTTTCACAACCTACAGCATTTAAGGGTCAAAGCAGAGGGCACTCACGTATGGGCAGAGTTTGAAAGCTCTCTGTGCGGCTGAAATCCCCTTGACCTTTTCCGTTCACCGCGGCTACTCTCACCTCGTAGGTTGTGTTGGGCTCAAGGTTAGTGAGCAACACGATTGCTGTAGATCAAAAAGAGAGAATGATAAAGACAGAGAGAGATGTAAATGGTTGTAACAAACATACTAAGTCCCGACTGCATATTAGATCAGAGTCCTTGAAGTTCTTGCAGATCCATCTTGGAGCTGTGAGTAAAGAAAAATCTATTTTAGCACTGTAAGTTTATGTTAGACTGGAGCTGTATCTCCCACAGCTCTTCTCACTCTTCTAGTTTGGCCACAGTATTAACTGAAAGTTTGGCCAGTAATATGTTGTGTGTTTGTGTGTGAGAATGTAGTCAGAATGAAGAATTCAAGCTGAAGCCAAGCTGATAAACGTATAATGAAAGTCCTTTTTTGTGCTATGTTCCTGCTTAAGACCTGAAATGAACTACAAGTGGCACTGCTGTCAAAGGCACCATATTTGATGTGGGATATTCACTGGAGGAGAACACTTAGGATGCAGTGCACAAGCTGTATGGACTACTTTTTTATGTTTATGCTGTTTTCCTTCATTTTCTAGTCTGATAGCCTTTTCACTTTCATTACATGGAAGAAGAGTGGAAATGATGCTCTTCAAAAATGAATCTTTGTGTATTATGGAAGAAAGCAAGATATATATTTTAGTTTTTGGTGAATCTTAATGAAAATAACAACATGACTATACATGTTTTTAAAAACTTTAATATAATTATAAGTTATTAAAGAGATATTAAATATTTAGGTAATCAGCTTTGAACATGCCAGCAATATTGATTTTGAGTGATTTATTCTTAATATTATTTACTCCACAAACAAGACTATGATTAAAAAGGTTTGCGGTGGTTCTTCAATGTTTTTGAGTCTTAACAGTCAACAGTAAAGATTATCTTTAATTTATTCGGTATTCCTAATTATTAATGCCGTACGTCAGCCATTACATCTTCAGTGTCACATGATGCTAATGAAACATTTCTTATTATAATAAATGCTAAAAAAATTGTGTTGCTTAATATTTTTGGAGAAACCATGATGGGATTCAAGCGTTTTTACAGGATTTTTAGAAAGCATTTATTTTAAATAGAAATCAGTTTTGATCAGTTTATTGCATCCTTGTGGAATGCAAATATTTATTTCTTCCTTTCAAGAAAAGAGAGAGATAATCAGCAGTAAGTGGAAACAACTGCTTCATCTATAATTTGTTTGGGGGTTATACACAGGCGATGATGAAACCCAGCAGTGGACAACCTTTTTACTTACTCTGCATCCCCTGTGATTTCACATCCTTCCAGTCCTGTGAGCTGATGTCTTTGTATTTGACCAGGTAGTGACTGATGGGTACGCCACCATGAGAGTCTGGCTTCGTGAAGGTAACTGTGGCCACACGCTGCACCACAGAGCTCAGCCGAACAGAGTAAGGGTTTGAGGGAACATCTGTGACAGAGAAATTATGGGTCAGGGGAAGAGTGACTAACAAACAACTCCATTTATGTGGTGAGGCCACAGTTTCTGAGAGTATCAAAGGATTTGGTTGTGTGTCTAAAACACAGTTATAGAGCTGCTTTCAGGGCCTTACAACCCAAGCTCTCTCAGCATGAGACCTTTCAGTTCACAAACACAGTCAGCTAGAAACGACTGCACTGTACTCCTATCTCACACATCTTATAGAAAATACATGTCAATGAAGGTTGAAAATTTTATTTTAGGAGAATAAAAGAATCAGATGAAATCACAGAAGAGACTTTAGCCAACTTACAGTGGTTTAAGTATAACTAAAGAGAATATTACATCTTAAAGTCCATGGTAAATCGTAACACATTGCCTCTAATTGGTAAAATAATCATTAAAAATATAATAAATCCCAATTAAAATAATAACACAGATATACACATTATATATATTTTCCAGGCAGAATTTAAAATAATTAGAAATTATCTGAATAAAAAAAAAATACCTCACAAGGCTTGGATACAGCTTTAAACATCACAAAATGCTGAGATCTCAACGTTAACTCTATTTGTAATTTATTTTCTTTAATTTATTTTTTCATCTGATTGTAGGGAACAAGCTAAACCACATAATGGTTTTAAATATAATAAAATGTGTACAACATAGAGGAAAACGCTATTACTGTGAGATGGAAACTGTATCAAACTAGCCAAAATCTGATAAAGCACTACGTACGTGGGATACATACAGTTTTATGAATGACATCTGTTTAAATTATGTTTCTTCAGAAGTGGATTCAGTGCAGGCTTAATCATAACAGAAGCACCAAAATTAGCTCACAGACTTCAAGTAATGAAAATCGTGTTGCCAATCTGATACAAAAACATGTTGTAACCTGCCTGAACCTCTTATGCATGCCGTTTATAACAGATGACTCTGAATAGTTTGATAATTCTTAACCACTTTCATGCTCGGTTTTCATGTTTTTTTATTTCCTTGCCAAACCAGAATTCACAAACTGCTCTGAATAAAAGCATACAACAGTGGGAGAGCTGAGACTGGTGGTGGAAAGAGAAATCATAAATGAAACGGAGAGGCAGCAGGAAGACAGAGAAACAAATTTGTGTGTGTAATAGAAGGTCATGGAGAGGAAGTGCCAGCGAGAAAGACAGTAAGACAGAGTGAGACATACGGAAGAAGACGCTAAGACGGACAGAAAAGAGTTGTGCCACAGAATTCACTTCTGCCTTTTCCTGTCTTCTAGTATGAGATATAAAAGATGACACAACTAAGCCCATACACACATGCACACGTTTTCTATTGTGTTGTACATTTCAAATTGCAAACAATATATTGGACAACAATCCGTGGAAGCGATCTGCATTATATTTGAAGTCTACTGCAATAAGCTTTTCAAAGCTTGAGTAACTCAAAACACATTATTGCCAGCTGTTTGAAATCTAAGCGTGTTTCCTTCTAGCACTGACAAGGTGTTCAACCTGATACAAAAGTCATTTTTATGAGGAGATATGTATGTGGACAGACTTACAATACCTGAAGTCCATCCGAGCCTTAAAGGTGAAGCGCATAATTTCTGCAACACCAGGTGGAACTGAAATAATGATAGTTTGCTGAAAGTTCCTTACACTCCATTTGCCAATACTCTGGCAAACAGATCCAGTCCCAACTCTTGCCTTTGGTTGATCTAGAAATTTACATTTTAGACCCCAGGGTCACAGTTTAGACGATCAGCATGTAAATAACTCTACCTAATCCCCAAAAGTCTATTTCTTTATCGATGGCCATTCAAAAGGAGTCATCTGCTGTGCCACTAGTACTCTCAGTACTCTGAATTTTCAACACTCTTAAAATTAAATTGGATTGCATGCTTCTTCACAGCGATGCCACTTGCTTGTCTCTGCATCTCGGTCTGATGACGGATCACTCAGGGTGGGTCTGAGGTAAGACACCACTTCAGTCTGTGTGACACGCTGCTGTCAATCAACTATTGTGGGAGTGGCCTCTGTCGGTGTGACGCCGACATGCATTTGAGAATGGCTTGATTTCAGAAGGCACAACTTATTTTTATTAAATCAAAAGAAAACAACTGGTGGATCTTTATCAGTGTAGGGTGGTTGTGTACACACACTCCCAACACACATTTCAGTCCAAAC
>JAUMHP010000057.1:13777134-13787681 GCA_032361065.1 Enteromius trimaculatus
ACTTCGCCTGTCTGACTACTCTGTTTTGAATAAAGCAAGCAAATGGATTCCGACGACTCTGGTGCTTCTTCGTCACAATAGTACACTCCAAAATATAATCTCTTTTTTTCCGTTTTTTATTTTTGCATTAATTAAATGTGAATTTTCATCTTTTTAAAACCTAAAATTTAAAAACATTAAAAAGGGCAATGCAATGTTGCTCGCTGTTAAAAAATGTGGTCAGTTAGGCAGCATTAAGTGTATTTAGACCTTTATATTCTATCTATTTATAGCATTATTTAATTTAATTAAAGCTTTATTTTTAATAATACCCTTTACTTCCTCTGCAGTTTGCTGACACAGAAGCAAATTTAAATGGTTTTAGCAGCCGTAATGTAATTGGTGGTGCTTTTGTCATGTCCCAGTGTATCAGCGAGTGGTTTGGTTAGGCTCATTCATTAAAGGTCAACGTGTGAGAATGCTCGGCAGGGATCGCTTTCATCACATTCATTCTCATCCAAGCCGGAGGTAATTACAATGATTGAGAGCCTGTAATCAATGCATTGGGCTGCTGTCACTCAAAGCCCACACATTAAGTATGGAATAAACGTGTCCATTCCCAGTCATCAGAGCTCTTTCTCATCCCTGTTTTCCAGTTTCTGCTCCTCAGTTTTTGAATGACACCTTCACTCATTAAAACTCTTGATTTGCAAGAGGGGAAACGCCCTGTGGGTTTTATTTGTGGCGATAAGTTTGTCATACCTGTGCCAGGTAACATCAGGTTCAGGTGAGCCGTAGGCTCTGCAGGTGAAGGTCACAGATTCTCCATAGTCCGAAGTGGCATTAAAGGACTGCTGCGGCACAGAGATTACCGGTGGAACTGTTGGGGAAAAAAAAATATTGCATGATGTTTATCACCTATCACAAATTATGCTAATACACAAACTTGTCACTTCTAATTTTTCAGTGTAAAATCTCTTGGAAGTTTTCATGTTATTTCTCAAATGTTCTAGTCTCAACAAATACTTATTCAAATGACATATTCATTCACAAGCAATCCGCATGTTCTCACTTCCTGGCAATGTGGCAGCCATTGCGCTAAATAAATGCTCAAATGCTGTTTTCATGAGATTCTGATTTCAAAGTCTGGTCACGCTGAAAAATTGCCGGATTTAGAGTATATGACAACACAAATGCTGTATTATCCTGTAATGTAGTGAGTTTTCATTTATATTCCAACACACACAGGCACAGCAGTAGATAGAACTAACTTTATTCACTCACCTTCATCTCCAGCGCATACAGATCATCAACAACGTGATCGCACTCAAAATGCCTCCTCACAAGCCAGAAAAAGAACGAATAAATACTTCAGCTACCCTCTGTGTCGAAATCAATAAATCCTGAGCAGTCTACTTAATTATATAGTGAAAGGTCAATGGAGAAAGACCTCGGGGTCAAACAAGAGGTCGGCCTGGATGCCCTCAAACAAACTTCCACTAACATTCTCACTAAATAATTTGTTTTTTCAGAGTTCATCTTCATAAAAAGAATCGACTTATCTTTGTACAGTGACTGTTTACAGCTGAAAGCATATGCGTGCGTGTGTGTCTATTAAAGCTCTATATGTGAACTCCAAGGTCAGTCAGATAGTGATTTTCCTCTGAACGGTCTATTATGGGAATGTGCAATGATTTGAGTAAGAATTTTTATATTTTCATCTCTGCAGAGAACTGGAAGGTTATAAAGTAATTTCAGACTGAACCTAACCCAATTTCGACTCATTCAGAAATTATTCCGCCATGCCCTTCAGAATGAGGTAATTCACCTGAGAGGGAATGACGTTCAAATAGTTTCAATAATAGGCAGAAATGTTCTTCTGCAAACTTCCTACACCGATTTTTAAATACAGCACTTTTGTTCCCTTTTGCAATTTTCTGGTTTAGGGAATGGATAGAGCCATCCTGTCTGGAAAAAAGGCATCATTTTGAGTTGTGACTGGTTTAAAGACATAACACAATTTAATGGAGTGTGCGCCGGGGTAAAAAAGATTAGATTAAATGGATGTTTTATTCATGGTCACTTTCAGCCTGACTTGGCAGTATATTAACACATCCCTCTCATCCTCTATTAGAAATCATAAACGCAGACACTATTTGCTTTTCCCCTGCACATTATGGGTCATTCATTAGGTAAACCCAAACTGCTGACAGCCA
This sequence comes from Enteromius trimaculatus, assembly GCA_032361065.1. Classification (NCBI taxonomy): domain Eukaryota; kingdom Metazoa; phylum Chordata; class Actinopteri; order Cypriniformes; family Cyprinidae; genus Enteromius; species Enteromius trimaculatus. The sequence continues at coordinate 13,779,330 of JAUMHP010000057.1, forward strand.
AGTTCAAATTAATGCCACGATTGTTTTGCCATTTGCCATTTGTCTTCAGAGCATCAATGGGCGTGCATTACTCCTGCAAGGGTGCTTTAAAGCACAAATAAGTGTTGGTTTTTTTTGCTGATGAAATGACAGCCGCAGAGGTCCTGATGGGGATCATCATCATTACAGCTGGGCTTCAATCTCACACCAAGCTTCATCCGCTCTCCAGGGTTAAATAGTTTTAACCTTGGAGGCAGTCCTACAATTGAACTGCTGATAATGAGGGTGTCTGTGTGAGTGGGCAGCTCAAAGATCACATCCAGGGCACTGCAGACTTGTCGCTTTTTATCTTTTCTCTGATTTTGATCTTACAATTGTATTTCCATACTTAAAGTGAGATTTAACTCATCATCATGCCGTTCCAAATACACATGGCTTTTGTCTTCCGTAAAATCACAAAAGGAGAAATTTTGAAGACTCTTAAAATCAGAGTAAAAGTAGCATAAAATTGACCCCTATGACTTGGCAACCATATCTTCTCGCAACTGTATAAGCCTTCTGAAGTCAGATGATAGCTTTGTTTGAGAAAGAAATTGAACATCGCTCATTCATTTGTGAATGTGCCAGAGAGAGCAAGTCATGACTGATTTAGTCATGAATCAAGAGTGATCTGCAGATAAATGATTCTTTTAAATCATTTTCAAAGAATGCACAAAAAATATTCAGACTGATACGGTTCTTGAGTTTAACTGACTGACTAAGATGAAGCTCACCGGTGAATAACAACTTCTATTTGGTATTTTTCACACGCAATTCTATTTTATCACTTCATAAGGCTTGACCAACCTTTAAAAGTGTAAAAAAATAAACAACTTCTTTCAAAACTTTTTTGCAATCCTTTTTTAAGTTTAACATGTGCTTTCACTGCATTAAAAAACAACCAGTTCAGTCTTTTAATTTCTCAATGAACTATCCCTTCACCTTTTATATGCGGTGCACACACACTGTGGAATTGTGGTAAGAGTCATGGAAGAAGCACACAGATGCACACACACACTGCACAGCACTGGGCTGTCATGCACTGAAATGGTTCCAACAAGATTATCATTGACTTTCTTGCCAATCGATGCCTATTTTCCAAAGGCAGTAATCTAATTTAACCTATTCCCAGATACGCATGCCCAACTGAAACAGCTCTGCTAATGTGAGACACAATTGGGTATTAAGACATCAAATCTGGCCAGAAAACCATCTAACACAGACTGAATTGACCTTTAGCATCAACAATTACACACGTTCAAAGGCTAATAATTCAGCTACAAATACAAATGACAAAAAAAGAGTTATTTTGAAGTACAAAAATCTTGTGGAGTAAAAACCACTCAGATCTCTTTAATATCTTAATTGCTCCTCTGAGGCAGCGATGAGATTAAATAGAAAGCCAGTGTTGCTTACATTCAAATATTTCTCATGGGAATAAACAGTAGTGTCTCTTTCATTTAGTGTTTCAGATAGGATTTCAACGTCTCAGGAATATTATTATGGATTTGATCAAACGTGAAACTTATTAAATTACTGGATTTATACTTTTGTTAAAAAAAGTGGGTCAGTAAGATTTTTTTAATGATTAAAAATATGAATAATTTTATTTAGTAAGGAGGCGACAGACTGCTTGAAACTGACAGTTAAGACATTTACATTTATTCCCGGGGTGTATATATAAAATATATCTCAAATAAATGCTGTTTCTTGCTTTGTTCTTTCACATTCCCACAAAAATGCAATGTTGCACAACACTGTTAATATTGAGAAAGCAATGTATATAATGTTTTTTAAAACAATATCTTACCATTTTTTCTAATAAATGCAGCCTTAAAGAGAAAAATAGACTTCAATATTTCCTTCCCAAAACTTCTGATTAATTGTAATTGTAAGCCATTCAATAATTTTTTTAAATTTTTTTTTACATCTACATCCAAATTATCGGGAACAACTGAGAATTAGTCTAAGCTATGCAACAATTTCCAGTCTACTAAATAAAACTCCTGCATACTGTATGAAATAATCTTAGTTTCTTGAACAGTCATTTTCATTTTATTTCTCTTCATATCTGTATAATTCACACACACACACACACATCACGCAGGGGCCGGGGAAAGCTAAGCTCTCTGCAGCCTGACTCACACATTAAAGCCACAACATTACAGATATTACAGTGTTTAGTATGTATGGCCTAGGCATTTCAAAGTCATCGCAAAGTGTCCAGACTTTTACCCGACAACACGCATCCAGCAAAAGCGGCTAACTTTGAAAAGATCAAAATGTCTCCTAGAGGACAAAGACATATTAATTTTGTATTCCCTATCTAACACTTATCTGACCACGGGCTTCAGAACAGCCCCGCAGAGTGGCATTTATTTTATGTCGGTCTCTGATATGTGTTGTCATGTCGGCTGGATTATCGGTCATGCCTCATTGAGCACCATGATTGGATCAGCAAGGAAAATATCAGAAGTAAACTAAACAGACACCCGTTCGTGTTCGCTATCATTGCATTAGACAAGGACACGCAGACGGGGTGATGTCACTGTGCCGGTTTCTTCCCATCAGACGGCACAGGGCTAATGTCATTGAGATAACGGGATGCGCGTGGCTATCGTCTGAAAGATAGGGCTGGAACGACTTTATGTTTAAAGGAACAAATCACATTATATCATCATGTAATGTATTAAACCTGACAGATCTCGGGAAAGACTACTGGATCCGTCTTAGTGGATATCACGGCTTCCCAAACTCACCGTTAACCACCAGGATGATGTCCCGGAAGTCGATCTCTCCCCTGGCCTCGACTCTGGCCTCGCAGCGATACACTCCTTCGTCTGCTTTAGTTACTCTCTGGACTTGCAAATTGTTGTTTTGTAGGAGCTGAAACTCTGGAGAACAAAATATTTGATGGCGTGTTAATGACAGGCTAATTTTGCCTTCAAAGGAGCTATATTTATTGCTGGCTGAAATCCCATTTACATAAAACACAGACTTATTTAACACTTGTCACTACTAGGTTGGGGGGGAGGAAAAAATATTATAGAACTCTTGCAATGATCAAGGTTTACATTTATTCCTTCCTTTTTTGATAATCTTTTTCCATTCTTCAAAAAAGAGCTCTGCATTTTTCAGCAATTAAAGTAACGATATGTATTTATCTCCTCTATTCAGCTGCAAAGGTGCGCTTTACGATATAGTTGATAGGCGGATTGCTTACTCTCAGTGTCTTCGATGATCTCTACATTGTTGTAAAACCAGGAGACCACAGGAACAGGGGAGCTGGTGACGTCACAGACCACTTCAGCACCGTCACCCTGTCGAAACTCCTGAGGGGACCTCACATCTCTGAACGTCAGCTTTTCTGTGGAAATGTTGTGAAATGCTACTCATTAGCATTCAAAAGTTAGCAAATGTTTATTGAGCCCCAAGCTATTACAAAAACTACTATTGTGAAATAATGCAGTATTTCACAATAGTTGGTTTTGAAATGGCATAAATGCATATAAACAGATAGATACTATCCATTCAAAGAGATTACTAGAGAATGTTCCACAAGAAAACACTATTTCAAGCTTCAAAGTTTCTACACCATTTTTTTGTGAACATATACACTGTCATCATTTTTAAAATGCAATAAATAGTTTAATACCTTTATTTCCTTTATTAATGTAACTGATTATATTTTCTTTTAATTATTTAAAGCAGTACTCAACATTTCTGTAATACAACATTACTGTCAGACTTTCAAAGTCCTTTATCACTTGAATTAAGATTAGAATAATTACATTTTTTTCACCACAAAACCAGACTTTAGCACTTCTTTTTACTTTTTTAGATAATTCTGAGGTTAAATACAGATTTAAATAACAACAAGAAATCTTTGCATTATAGGAACTTCTGGCATTTAACAATGCCCCCCTAAAAAACGAAAAATTAATCTTGAAAAAACAAAGCATACAAAAACCCAATTAGGAAATAAAACACACTTTTTCCCTCAGTAACCATAAACTGATTAGTTAGATTTATATTGCAAGCAAATCATTTATCATACAAGTAACTAGTTACTCCCCAACACTGCTTGAGGCATTTCCTTTTCTCTACGCAGTGTAGCTCTTCAGTAAAACACCCCAAAATAAAACCAAAGCAAACATTTCTGATTAAGTTGCATGCTGCTAACTGTTCTGGATGGCGCTGTATGTTGGGTGGAAGCTGTACGGATTTCATTCGCAACACTTGAATTCCAAGCGGTATGAAGATGAAAGAAAATAACAACATGAGGACTTTGGAGAACTAGTTCAGACCCCCCAGTGTGGAAACCAAAGAAAAATCAACGGAAAATAAGGGACATGTCAACATCTACTTCTGCTTGTCATAAATCAGGTGTGCTTGCACATCCTCTCTGATTATTCACAATTCACAGCCACATTCTGACACACCAAAACCACGTTTTGTTTGTGTGGGAAGCTGCTGTAAACATCTGCTACACCGCAGTAAAGAAAATGTGTCTTCAGAGGGCTGAAAGATGCAGCACACCCTCATCAGCACAGCGGCTCTGCGTATTGATCTGTGAGTCATGTCTGTTTACACACGGCTCCCACTGCTCTAAATACAACTTCTAATGGAACATAGGCAAATGCCAAGCTTGGAACAAAGTCAGCCACAGAGAAGCAGGATTGTGAAATATCTCCTGAAATTTAGCAAGATCTACTAATTAAACTCACTGAGGATTAAAATAACATTCTCATACACTTAAAATAAGAAAGAAAGTGATTTCACGTAGTCTTGTTTTACCCCTGTGCTTTAAGCCTTTGAAGCCAGGCCATTTACAGAGAGAAATTTCCACCCTTGGACCTTTTCCTTTCTTCTTCACTTTGTCTGGACTTGGCGTCTCTCGTTTTTCACTCTCATTCTTTATTTGGTCACCTCTTGCCTATTAATTCAAGAGTTTAACAAAGGAATCAATTAAGCTGTGTTTCCAAAAGGACCGGTTCACTAAAAGATCAAATCGGTCTTTATTTTCTCACTTCTATTTTAAACTTTTTTCCACCTTCTGTACAACATACAGTAAAAAAAAAACATTGAGCAGGTTGCTCTTTTGCAACTAGAGTGTACAGGAACTGAAGCTATAACATTTTAAAGAACAGCATCATTAAAATAAGTTCATACAAGGTCATTTGTGCATTATATTCTGCAGTTCTGGAGACATATGATAGTTTTGGGCGATTAATAGTAATAGTTTTGCTTAATATATTCATGAGAGATTTTTTTTTAATAAGATCACAAGATTTCTGTTCACAAAATCTGTCCAAATGATTGATTTAATAGATCTACTGCAGACGTGATTTACTTAGTATTGTCTTTAGTACGTTTTCTGATAAAGGGATAAGAAAAATCTAATCAATTCAATTACAAATTAATATATTTTACTGTGTATTTCATGATTATATTATTTTATTAATGTAACATTCATAGATTTTTTTTTAATTTATAGACATTAATTAACACATTGTGTCATTTTGCACTAAACAACTCCTTTTTTGCATTGAATCTAGTCAAAGCAGTTTTCAGGGAAAGAGCTCACTAGAAAAAATCTCTAGATGTTATCATTGACTGAATTTCAGTCTCATATAATTATTATAATACAACGTCAAAAGTCTTGGAATAAAGTGCATGCATGTGGAGAACATACTTTTATAGCACTTTCGCATCCATAACTTTCCATAAAAAAATCTCAATTGTGTTCCACGTCAGAAAGAAAGTTGTGATCTATTATTTTAAGAAGTGTTCATGACCACACCACAGCTATTCTCTGCCGTCCATGTTACTGTTTTTCAATCTCAATAATGGTACTTCTTTCTCTGTCGTGTGGCGGCAGCTGTCTCGTTGGTGGGGGAATTACATTTAGCTTTACATCAACAGATTTGTCAAACATCTTCAGATGGAACACGTCCATTACCCCTGCATTGTAAAGAAGCTCTCTTTGAAAGCTTTTGGATGTCCTCTATTCACAGGGAAAATCAAAACAGCTATTTCAATGGCAGTATTTCCAATGGTGGAGGGTTTTTTTGTACTAACACACATAATGTCCTTAGCTATGTAATGGATTCCCACATAGTTGTGCCAAGATGTTGTTCCATTGTAATTTGCATCACTATACAGCAGTTGAATTGCTTTTATAGCTGGGACATGTAACAGCATGCTTCCTTGTAATATGCTGAATAAATCTCATTGTAAACATGTATGATAATTTGAGATTAATCTTTGCATCAAATAAAATCTCCAAAGAGAACAAATGTGGACAGATGGAGGTTTATTGGTTACTGAATAATTTGTTTTTCTTCAGGTGCATTTTTTTCTCTGATATCTTTGTATTGATTTTAGCCATAACTGAAATTGGAACGATATATGTTACTGGAATACATGAATGTACCATAGATGACAAGCTGTTTCAACACATTTCAAAACATACCATCTAAAAAACCCCCAAAACAAAACAAAAACAGGTGAATTGAAATGTGAAAGTCACTGTCAGAACTTTACTTGCACGCATGAAAAAACAGCTTGTTATTTTCTCTGTTTTGTGTAAAATAAAGCAAAAAAGACAATTATCTAGGTATCTCTGAATGGTCTCCCGGCACAGATGTGAGTCTGGGCTTTGACAGTGATGGGATGTTGAAAAGGACTGCATCCCCACCGATCAGAGACCGCAGGCATACCAGGAAGTCTGGTATCCCCTGGGTGGATATCTGTGTGCCGAGTGCCATGAGCAGCAGAGACAAAAGCTGCTTGCTTTTCATGCTGAAGAGCCCCACAGTGTTGAATCAGGTAATTTAGCATCTACATTCGTATAATTCCCTAACCGGTTCTGTCTCCAAGCGCAAGCAATTCATATTAAACACTGTGACGTGTAACAGCAGTGTGAAAAGATTTGTTGTGTTCTGGTTTGCTGAAGTTCAATGAAGTTCAGTTCTGGCTCATGCCATTTTCTGATCATTATGTCTCCTCACTCTGCTAAACTTGCCAGCACAAGCTTGAAAATGCGTAAATTAAAAGAAAAACAAATTTACCAGGGTGCCGTTTGCTCAAAAACAGAAGATGCAGCTTACAGATAATGTACAGAACCTGGATTCAAATCAATTATTCAAACATTTGGGCTCATTCAATTTTTAACTGTTTTGAAAAAAGTCTACTCAGCAGAGCCACATTTAAATTACAAATGCAGTACAATTACTATTGTGAAGAATTATTTCAATTATAAGTTGAAATAACGGTTTTCAAAAGCTGAATTGTCAGTCGACATTTCTCTAGTCTTCAACGTCATACGATGCTTTAGAAATCATTTGAGTATCCCGATTTGCTGAAGAAACATTTCTTATTATTAGCAATGGCAAATAAATTAAAACAACTGCTTCTTTGAAAAACAGAAGGTATTAAAACATTTATTCAATAAAATGTTTTTTGAAATCTTATAAATGTCACTGTTTAGACCAATCTACCCTTGCCTTGCACACATATAGAGTATAAACTATTATTAGTATATACACTACTATTAGTCATATACCTATATACGCTACTATTAGTCTTAAGCCACTACCAATTTTCACCAACAAAAAATGGTTCAAATAACTCAGATATTTCTATTTTTTGCCATAGTGTGTCAGTAGGAAAAATCATCTCCAAACATGAATTGTTTGTATGCACAAGGAGTCTGACAACAGCCAATGCTTCACACAGAGATATGATCTCATCATCATCCAACCTGTCTAGAAAGGCATGAAGAAACAATCAAATACTAAGACAGATTAAAGGTTAATTTAATTTAGTTAAAAGAAGTTAACTGCTATCTATTTGTGAAATTTAAGGTGCCTAAAAGGTTTTCTTGAAGCGTCTTGGAAGTGCTAGAATACTGTACACAAACGCTCAAAAATTGTTTTTCCTGCTTGTTCATTTAGATGATGCAAGAGTTCTTGATCTTGATTTCAGTGTTTTTGCACTTTATGGTAACACAGTAGAATAGCGGATGCTTGTAAGTCATTTATAAGTGATTAGTTAATGATGAAATGTTCATCTACAAAACATTCACAAAACATTCACAAGTGATTATTATGTTTAGTTAATTAATTTCATTCAAGTCATTTACAAGTTGTGATATGTTGAAAAGCACAAAAAAATGTTTTTTAATTTAATAAAGTGTGTAAACCCTTTGTCTAAATTAATTAACTAAACATAATAATCACTTAATCATTTGTGAATGTGTTGCACCTATGGCTTCTCCACCACGTCCTCCGGCTCACCAGAGGGAGCTGTCACCGGAGTACTAACCGGTCA
>JAUMHP010000057.1:13806968-13832703 GCA_032361065.1 Enteromius trimaculatus
TTTTCTAAAAAAAATAAAATATATATATATATATATATATATATATATATATTGCTATTGCTACAAATACACTAATACTACTTAGAAATTATTTTGTGGTCCAGGGTCACATATTTCTTACACAAAGACAAATGCCTTTTCCATTTGTCAGCAGAAATGTAAAGTTCTAAACATAAACTTAATTTTGGGCACAAAACACATTCAAATTCACGATTTGTACATTGTGTTTTTCTCAATAAATACATCATCACATAACATGCTCACAAAATAAGACCCAAAAAAGAAGAATAAAACTCAACTTAAACTCTCAAAAATAAGGTTTAACAATGCCTGTGGGCCCCTAACTATCCCAGTAGGATTATAGCATTATATCAAACCAAAAATAATTAAATGCAAAGAAAAGAATCTGATTAAAACTACAATACAATGTGCTTAACATCAAAATGAACAAAACATCAATGGAGCTTAGATTTGATGTACATCACATCACATTACATCACATTGTACTACTCTAATACATTTAATATTCTTCTGGAACAAAGTTCAAAGAGAAATTGTAATCCATAAGAAATGAGATCAAATATAAGAGAAGAGAAGCAAACAATAAAAAGATAGCAACACTGAAGAGCAGAAATAAAAGAGCTCATAAAAGCGCTCACATATAGCATGAAAAGAAAAATGGTAAGTGAAGTGAGATAAGAAAACGTTATATATTTATATATTTGAGGGAACTAATTTAATGTGAATGTCTATCAGGTACTCTATCTGCCGTATACTGTTGGAAGAGGTAAGATGTGTGTTTACCATGGTAAATTAGGATTTGGTTAAACCATAGGAAAACACACTATGAGGTCAAAGGTAGAAAACAGAGCAATGGGAAAGACAAATGTTATAGCATCAGTACGCCCGTCACCTATATGGCAATAAATGGTCTCTCAAATGACACTCTGTTGAAGACTCGCTAGGGCTCTATTATTGTCACACCTGCCTAAGTGTCACTTTTCGTGCTAAAGAACTGCTTGACAAAGTAATATGCCATGCTGTTCTTCTCCTCATGTAGGACTTGTGATGTTAAGTCATCAGTGTAACAGAATGTCTATTTAACCCCATATGTAACCCAGTGTGGCGCTGAATAACTGAAGAGCCTCACCACCTTAAATAGACTTTGAAGCTGTAAATGGATGCTTGGCTTGCAAGTCGCGTGTGTGGTTTTGGGCCAGTGTTCAGGACAAATGGTCAATCCATCAGGCTAATAGAGAGAGAGGAGAGCGAAGGAGAGCAGGCTGCGTGTTTCTTACGGCGCTCCGGAACGCTGACGCACAGCAGCGTGCGACACGTGAGGCCACATTCATCCATCTTCCCTCCACACAGGGCGAGAAAATAGCGGCTTTCTACATAATTTTCTGTCATGAGGATTCAGAGTAGCAGTGTGCAGGCTCTAAATTAAAGTGATGTATACAGTAACAAAAACCAAATCACAAGTGCTGAGGGCAAAGCGGTAACAGGTACAGTATGTAATTAAGTGACAGAAGCTAAAACTATAGTGCAAGCTAAGGCCTCTATATCATTATTAATTAACATCATTAATCAATTTTCTGAATTAATTAATTTATTGCAGTGCATTTTGCAAACTGCAATAATTAAAATATTAAATCAGATAGAGTTCAGGCTTTTATAATTGTTTTTATTAGCATTAAAAAAGGCTTTTCACATTCAACTCTAACCAAAAATGCAATGGTACTATGCAAAAATACATATTCTTATTCTTATTATTATGTTTTGGATGAATGATAATAACAATAACAACATTTCAAACTATTTATTTTAGGGTGGCGTAACTGTTATATGTATTTATGTATCACATTTATCAATTAACTTCAGCATAATTAAAGTAAATAATTTATAATTATGTTTAATTAAGTAACTAACCTTAACCCTAACCTTAACCCTACAGTTGGTACATGTACTGTAGTTAATTAATATCGCTCACAATATTACTTGTTTGAGTGATTAACAACACTATTAAAATAAATAAAGTGCAATAATAATCATCATAATCATCATTACCATCATTATAATTATCAATTTATCAATTACATCAACTATAATAATATTTAGAATTATATTTAATTATAATCACCACCCATCCATCCATCCATTCATCCAGGTATTATATCCTGCATGAATTGTTCATGTTATCCTCAATGCATATGGAGCTACCGCACACAGAAAAAAGTGGGAATCATGAATAACAAATGAGAATCAAAAGTGGAAGAGAGACAGCATCAGCCCCACCAAGAGCACTAAGATACCGTGACAGTTTCATTTCTCTGTTTTATTAACCGTTCCAGCCACCCTCCCTGAGACGGATATTAGCAGTAAAACCTACGTTATCTCCGATACGACACCTCCTTTTTATTTACCATCTCTCAGTCCGCAGTGTCTCAGGGGACGAGGCTGAGCGGAGGGCCCATGCTGCACTGAATCATGCAGCAGACAGGCAGATCTCACTTCTGTCACTTGTATCAACCCATCAGTCGGCCCAGAAGCATGGGAAGGCAATGCATGCAGCGAAACAAAGCAGGAGTGAGTCACTGAGAGCTTCTTTAGCTCTTCACACCATCAGCTACAGCGTTCTGAAAGAAAAGCTATTTATAAAACGGCCCATGGGAAATCGAATCGCACTCCGAACCTCTCTGGAACAGGTGTGGCGGTTTAATAAAGCAAGCGGGCACAAGAGAAATCGGAAGTCATGGATCAAACAGATCCAGTATTCCAGATGCATAAAAAGGGTAGAGTAACGCAGTGGCAACAGACCATATGTCAGTGGAAGTAAGGAGAGAGGGAAAAACCTCTTCAACAACATCCAAAATGCCAAAAACTTGAATAGAGGTCGACCAATATGTCAGTTTTACAAATAAACTGCCAGTGATGTTGAAAACAGTTATGCTTCTTAACATCATAAAAGAGACAGCTAAAAAAATGTTTTGCTTCTTAATATTTTTGAGGGAATTGTGATTTACAATCAAATTAATTACATGGCGTCGCGATCTAATTAACTTGCATTTTAATCGCAAATTAATTAAAAGTCATGGTTGCATAAAGCATCAAACGGACACAATAAAAAGTAGCTTCAGCAAGAAATATTTTGTTTGATTAAATTTATTACATATACTGTTTTGGACCATGAGGGTAAGTATGATGACAAAAGTTTCATTTTTGGGTGGGTGAACTATGAATTTAATAGTATTTATTTAACATTTTTATGAGTATTATTATTATTACTATGGAAATGTGAAATAATTTCTTTATTTAAATGATACTCTAAATAATAAAGTAAAACTGCAAGTAGGTGGTGGTAAATGTCATAATGATTAAGTCATTTATTCATTGATTTGAATCGTTCTAATGACTGACGCATTCAGGACTGAGTGAAGTAAATGGTTCTTTATGAATGGTCCATTGAATCATAAGACTTGTTCGACTTGAAGCGGATCATCATCATCAGACCGATCGATGTGTGAAATCGGATTTGCGGCACTTTGATGTCATACACCAATCATAAACCTTAAAACCAACACAACTATTGGCAATGGTTCAAAGCTAAACGATTCACCCTAATTCGTTCAAAACGTGAAATGCCGCTGTGTGTCATAGACGAAAAGTTCTGCACTGACAACATATTTTTTGCAGCTCACGCAAGTATAATGCATACACAGCCACAGACACACTAGCATAAACACACACACACCCCTGTGGTTCTGCCACAACATTCCCTAAACGTTACGCAAAGATGTAGGTAAGCTACACAAATAAGCCAGCTGTGACAGAACATTAATACAATGCCTGGCAGGGGAATATAAACCACCGAGAGAGAGTAATGTTGATAAGACCTCATGTTTATGGCATAATTACACCCCATAGTGTCCCTGGTTAATAATTATGAGCTGTGAAACCAACTATTCTCACCAATGTGTAATTAATAATGACAACAGACTCATTCCCTGTGGCAACCTATGTCCCTCTTCATCACTCTGAATTATGTGTCACGGCTTGTGGGAGATTGTTTATGGAAAGCAAAACTCTAAAACATACATGAATCAAACAGACGGGACAGTGAGGGAAAAGTAAGCAAACTGCGAATGCACAAATTGGGAGAAAGAAAGAAAGAAGTAGTGTTTTTAACAAGCCAAGAAAACAGATCTGACTTCATGAGGAGATGAAAAGTTTCTCTTCTCTGTGGATCAGAGAATCTCTAAAATGCCAAGTTTCATGCTCAATAATGGATAAAGTTTCAGGCGTTCACCTTACAAAAATTTTACATGTGGTGCATGTATTTTTAATAAAACCCAAAAGTAAGCCTCTTGTGATAGCCCACAACACATCATGTTTAATAAGCGAAACATCCCAAGGCATTTAACAGCACAGGCGTCAATTATTCATTCTAAACCACCTACTTTGAGATCTCCATGTGAATTTCTGAGCATCTCTGGATCAAAGACATTCTCTGCGAGTCGCTTATACTTACGAACAAAAACCATCACCTTATTACAACCCAGACACTTACAACGAATAGGCAATTGGCAACTCAAACTACAGTGACTTTAAATGCCAGCATTTACTTGCTAAATTTAAGCCGTTAACCTGTGCTGGCCTTCTGAGGCTATACACTCTACCCAAAACGCATTGATCTCTGCCGGGATGGGATGTACACTGCCAGTATTGAGAAATGGAAGAGAATAATGAAAAGAGGTTTAATAATAACTGAATCGATTCTGAATTTAATGAAAATGTGCCTTATCAGCAGTGCGTGCCAAGTCTGGGCTGTTATAATAAGCCCAGAGTTCCCTGTGTCTGTAATGTAGAGCACGCTAAAGAATGGCTGGTCATCTTAAAGGTGCACTCAGTCATTTTTGGCTAATTAAAAAAGTTTTACACACAGAGAAATTAATAGAGCTAAGGTGCTGAATAGCAATCAGGAATATGATTAAAATGAAATCACATGAGATGAAGACTCAAGTTACATCGGTCTTCTTGAAAAAGCTGTGTTAGTCTTATGAGTTAATTTAATGTGCCATATAGCCCACCATGTCACACAATTGAAAGTTAAGTCCCGTTCTCAAAAACAACGATAACTATGAAAATTACTTTAATGATAAGGTTATTTATTATGTTTATTATAGTCTGTTTATTCTAAGTGAAACTTGTCGCTTTTAAGTCTTGAGCTTGTTATAGCATTATGCATTCTGGTTGGGTGTCAAAGTCTGTATAGTTCATCAGCTGGAGAAAAAAAAAATTACGAAAGTGAACGGCCAACAGGTGTCAGCATAAAAACCAAACAACCCTGCGTGTGTCCATCAAGTAAGGCTTTTTTTTCTTTTTCTTTTTTTCCACAAAAACACATTTTGTGATTTCGATTTTAATAATAAATGATTTTGACATTTATTATACAGTTATAAATGTTTTCAGTGTGAAATGACAATGAATAATCAAAATCAAAAAGCAGTAACCAGTCTCTAGAACAGACATAAGACGAAAAACTAAATAAAAGAAAGCCTGTGTATGTTCTATTTCTTTGTGGCACTGCCTCGGGTATTGAAATAGATTTGTTGCACCAGGTTCACACATAATTCGCCTTCAGTGCGTTTACAGTTTGTGTATGCAGTGCAGAAGCAGCACAGACTTATTTTGCTTTCGCACAAGACGATTTCAAAGTCCACTTCTGATCCACAGCTGTTTACTACAAATTACAACATTTATTCATTATTTTAATTTCAAATAAAAACAGTCACTGAAAATGGTTTTTCAGCATTGTGATTCTCTTTGATTACATTACAGTAATACAATCTTACATATTTCTGTTTAAACTCACTAAATCTAACTTGGTTTCCCTCCCTCCACAAATGCCATTATTGCCATTTATCTAATCTAATCTAATCTAGTCAAAAAGTCATGTGTTGACTGTGAAACAGTAGACTTTAATTTATTACGTCACACTACATTTCCAAATCAGTCCATGCTAATTTTTAGAGTGAACAATGCTAATTTAGTGTGTGCAGCACAGCAATGCCAAAATGGCCGCTACATGACTGAGTAACCATGTATAGTGTGTAAGTTCTGATCTGTTAACCCGAGCATGGAAAAAAATATGCACCGCATACAAAGTATGTGAACCTGGTGTTTGGTCTGTATGCCCAGTCTATTCTGTTCTTGTGATTTATTTATTTACGCACATTCAAATTGTGATTTTATGACTATGATTAATCGCTACCATCAACTCCACGAGACTGTAGGGCAGGGGTCACCAAGATCGGTCCTAGAGGGCCGGTGTCCTGCAGAGTTTAGCTTCAGCCCTAATCAAACACACCTGAAGTCAATGATCAAGGTCTTACTAGACATACTTAAAACTTCCAGGCAAATGTATTGTGCCAAGTTGGAGCTAAGCTTTGCAGGACAGAGTTTGATGAAGGAAGTCCCATTCGCCCCTTTGCGGCTGTTATGCGCCCAGACATGTACCCAACAGTCAAAGCGGCATTGTGTCACCAAAGTGCTGAAGATCATGCGGCTTTACGCTGCCATTTGGGACAGGGCCTAAGAGTCAGAGAACACTTCAACTAAAAGTTGCAGGTGAGCTATAGTGTGACTGTACTGATTTTGTATGTGAGGCACGAGGATGTGATTTATGGTTTTGAGCTAAGCAACAAACAGTGATGGTTCTGGTATGAGTCACAGTTGCCGTGAGGCACAAGAGTCAAACTTCCTCTGAAATGCAGTGCATTGGAACAGCTGCTGCTACAGGGCACAGTACGAGAGTGAGAGTAAACTATGAAAAAGGGAGGGGTGCAAAACTTCCTCCGAAGACACTTGTCAAAAGGGTTGTCAGTTTAAAAAACAGTGAGGACTGAGTTTGTGTGGTGTTTTTACTGCTCTGTGTAAGAAAATCTTTACAAATGAAGAACACTGTGTATTGTAAAACACTCTTGGCTATTACCTACAATGAAAATTTACTAACAATGGCTAGGAAGTCATTAGCAAGGAAAGCTGACAGTGGTGGTCCCTGTCCCTCTAAACGTAACTGTTTAAAATTACACATGCTCGCATTACTGACTGGAATGATGTTTCTCTTTATCTACAAAGCATTGTCTGTCTAAGCATTTCCTCACAATATCCTGGAGATCTTTACACCCCGCAGGGCTTTATGCAAATGGGGGGTGTTGATTACAATACACAAAAGCATTGCAAATTAACCTCCTGCTCTTTCTGTGGATTAAAGTAATCATTTCACCAAAGGAATGTGAAATTTCTGAGAAAAAAAGGAACTCCTTTGAGCACTCTACAGAAATTCCTGCCACAAAGATGTGGTCAGATGAAAAAATCAAGTGCTTGTGAAGCCAACCGTGTCAGATTCATGGGATGCAATTCCTCTGCTGTTTTAACATGACTTTGAATGCTTATTTTGATAATCTTAACTTCTTGCTTTCCCTTGCTCGCTTTCTCCATTAGGGCTTGGATTATTGGCAGAGTAATAGATCTCACTGCATACTTAAGGCCAGCAAAAGGGTAAGAAGGTGAATGCAACCCTTGCGCTGACCTAGCCACTTCTTAATCTGGCCGGTTGCACTCTTGTAACCTCATCAAACCGCTCAGCCTTCCCACACTCTCAGAATTGCAGGTTTACTTGCACTGTTATCGAGTAGTAATTGAAGGGTTTGACCCTGTGGTGAAGGAGACTCTGCAACTTTGTAGTGACAGTTGCTGGGCACTCATTTATCATGGCTCCATTTAAACAAGTTTCCAAGCACTGAAGTCTGAATGGCCAAGAAATGAACATTTACAGCATTAATAAATAGGGTGTAGGAGTTGTAGGGTGTGTTTATTTAAAGGAATGTACTGGGTTCAATACAAGTTAAGCTCTATCGACAACCATTTTGGCACAATGTCGATAACCGCAGAAAAACATTTACGCAGGATAGATTGAAAAATTTTACAAGGCTCACGTTCCACTCAAAGTAATTACACTGGAAAAACAAAGGTTCATCCACATAGAAAAAGTCCTACTAGAACATAGAACAGTCCTACTTAAAAAAATAAAAAGAAATTATATATATATATACACATACATACACACACACAGAGTATATTTTTTATAGAATAGTTTATGTTCATGCTTATTAATGAAGCACTTTAGTCAGGTCACCTTTATTTCTATACTTTATACCAGGGGTGTCCCTGCTCCTGGCGATCGACTGTCCTGCAAAGTTTAGCTCCAACTCTAATCAAACACACCTGAAGCAACTAATTACATTTTTAGGATTGCTTGAAAATTCAAGGCATGTGTGTTTGATTAGAGTTGGAGCTAAACTTTGCAGGACAATCGATCATCTGGAGCAGGGTTGGGCATCCCAGCTTTATACAAATACAGATTGCATTAAATACAAAAAGTATCAAATCAATGATGCAAACTTAAAAAATACTGTAAAGCAGCTCTGACAAGACAACAGTGCCATTACTAAGCTTTTAGTCAGTTCAGTGTTGATTTAATTCCGTTTAATAATAGATTGACATCTTGCAAAATTCATAAATTATAAAAAAATTAAATTAAGGTAAAACAGCTCTGTAGAAGACAAATATAGCAGTCCAGGTTAATGTAGTTGAGGAATCTAAGAAAAAAAAAAAGGAAGGATCACATTTCTAGTCTTAAACCCAGATCTGAAACAAGATATGTTCTATGGTAATAGACAAAATGCCAGTAGAGTTTAATTAAGTACAACCAGAACACTACTTTTACCTATTTGAAGGAAAAAAATAAATAACAAAAAATAAATAAATAAATGCATTAATTAATAACGTATTTGGTTAATTATATTTTAATTGTTTTCATTATATATATATGCCTGATAAAAAGTTCGCATTTTATCAGGCTCCTTTGTGTAGGCTCAGTAATTTCATATTATTGACATCAAATATATAATAACATTTTATAAAATCATCTGCAGTAGTAAAATCAAATGAGGGCTTTCTTTTCCAGATCCTTTCTCAACATTACTTATCCATGACCAGCAATTCTAAAATATCATATCAATTATCATATATTGCATAAAAGGAAAGTAATGAAGCATGTTCCTGCACTAATTACTTTCTATCATTCTTCACTGGTTCTGCTCAAACTGAGTTTCAAATTGTCAGAGATTTTGCGAGGCCTCCCTGAGAGCAGTCATGGGCAGTAGATGTCATAACATGTGCCTATCTATCTAAAAGGTCTGTGCCAGTGATTCGCTGCACGGCCGCATGCTTGACTGCATCAGCAGCAGTGCCAGTGTCAGGCCCGGTTGGTTGAGAGGACACTAAGAGGTTTAGTTGTCTGTGTGCTTGACTGGGCCCTCTGTGAAGTTTGACTATAAAGAAGGATAAACTTGTTATCTGTCCAGTAGTGTGGCAGTGCACTGAGAGGGCACACAAGGCAGAGCCTCAGAAAAATATATGACTGGTTACGGCAAGATATCCGAGGATTCTCGATGAGAATTTCCAAACAGTGATGGCAGACTTGGTGTGTGACATGTCTTGAAATTTTTTTAAACGCAAAGCCTGGCTTATCCTGTTGGCTGCTAACTCTTTAAACATGATGTTCAAGTCAAGGCACAAGACTTTAAACACATCAGAGGTTGCCATACTGTAAATAATGCAATTCTAAAATCCTAAATGGTTTCACAAAGGAGTTGTCTTTAATATATCGGTTGTTTTTTTTTCTAAACAGCAATGGCATTTAATTAAAAAATAATAATATAGTCTAATTTAATAGTCTATAATCTAAGTTTGTCTAATTAAAAAGGATACTAATACAAATTTGATACTTTCCTGTAATACTAAGCTATTAAGGTAAACTCATAAGTGTTTGCAGGGTTCTACAAAAGACAATGCCTCACATGATGAAATCTTTATTAACACAAGCTATTCTCAGTAGCTTTACAGCTGTATTAATATCGAATGCCAAAGTTTTCGTCATTTTATTTACTCAATATAAGAAATTTCAAGAAATATTTGACAAAGGTATACTTTAATATAAAACAAGAAGTCCACTCAGTTCTGAGCTGCATGTGAGCAATAAAACTACTTTACTCTGAAGAAAATGTCAGTGAAATAATGTGATGTAATGTGAAGTTATTTGATCCAGACTAAGACAGAGCTACAGGAACATTACATTACATTACATTACATTACATTACAGCTACGTAATCCTTCCCTCATGATACAAACACAAAGATTTCCACAGTCTATAACAATTCAACTTGGGCACATGTCTTGTAGCAACCCACTCAACTTCTGAAAGAAATAGCTTTAAAAGGACAGATGGACTTCCAATGAGCTTTACTAATCAGAGGCCAAGTGAAAGTGAAGCAGAGATAGATTGGAGAGCGAGGCCTAGCAGCAGATGGGTAATCTGCATACTCATCATCGTGGCAGCCAGAGCTGGAGAAACATGCTCTCTTAGGTTAATAAGTGTGTGTTTACTTGAATATGTCGATGAATGTGAGAAATGGACAGAGATGAAAGAAGTACTGAAAAAGACATACAGTGAGAGAGAAGGGGGAGTATTTGCTCAAAACAGAGGCTAAGAACCTCTGACATGGATCTATAAATGACTGCGCTTGTGTGTGGTAGGCATCACTGTAATGAATGTGTAGTTGTATTGCACTCAACCGCCTGCATTTGTTATTCAGACAGCTACTGTAGTTATAGAACAATAAGCAGGATAAACAGAGGCATGCATTACTTTCTCATTCTGTTAAAGGTAATTTCAAGGCGTGTGCCCGCACACACAGAGAGGGACACTGCTTAACCTTCCTACAAGCACACACACACTCATACTGAAGTACAAAGAAAGACCTTGAGTGTATGAGGAAAAATAATCTTCCGGTTTGGTTCTATACAGCTTCAGAGCCTCACCTGACACCCTTGATGAAAAGACTAATTTTAAACCGGTCATGTGTTTTTGGATTTGAATCCAATCTACTTCATGCCCTGATGTCTGTACTACATTTTTTCCTCAACATGTATTGATGTCTCTTCTTTGTCAGTCAATAAATGGGAAAAAAATGTAATGTGTTTCGCCAGCTGAGAAGTTTAAAGACTCTTTACAGCAAGGCAGCTGATGCAACCAAGGAAAGATATTCAAACTGATTCTAAAATGACATTCGGTGCTATCCTGTAGACCTTCCGGAGCTCATCCAGTTTACACATTTTCAAGTTGACAGAAATCTATAAAAACGCTCTTTTGGAATACTTGCTCTTTCAATCGGTTAATTACAGTATTCAGTAGGTTACGTAATTATTCTGAACAATGGGTGCTTATTCAAGTAATTCTGCATAACTGACCTAAGAAACACATCTCCCAAACGACTCCTTTCAAGCTTCTCTGTGTTGTCATAAAAACGCAAGTCGGAATAGCTAATTGGCACAGTAAATGATCACAGTAGCAATCTTGCCCTGTAAGACTTTAGTATTACTTTTATGCAGAAGATAAACTTTTTGAAAGATGGCTAGAGGCGAAGAGTCTCCAGTCACAGCAAGAAAATGAAAACATCACTAAGAAGAACAAGAAACCGCAAGAGCCAAAGAGAGGGATGCTAGAACTTAAAAGATATTGTTTTTTTTTTACATAATGACTAGCCAACATTCTATTATATTTCCCATATTTTCCCCAGACTTATTTTAGTCTTCCATGTTGTGAAACATTCATTCCATCACCAAACAACCCCGGTGACATAAATAAGCTAGTTAATGGGCTAACGCTAGGCCCCACAGAAAAGGCGGGACAGCTATCATTTCATTAGCTCTTGCAATTGTTTCCCTCACACTGAGATTTGGTTATTATGGGCTTCCTTTTAGCATGCTGGCTATTCAGTGTCAAGAACAGATTCAGATGCAAATATCAATATGGGATATTCTACCTCCGCCTCGCCTCCATTATCTCCCTTCACATTCATTTCTGTCCAAAAAGAAGGATTATTAATATACAGCTAATCTGAGTCTCCCAGTGTGAAATAAGCCCAGCCGTGCTTTTGCCAAGTTTACATGCCGATTGTGCTCCCCCGCCCCCGTGTCAAGATGCATTTGCATAAAATCCCATTTTTTTCGGATGCGCCCTAAACACACCAAAAACCATTCATTGCCACCATTGCTCTACCACAGCCTGTCAGAGGAATGTGAAAGGAAGGAGGGGAAAGGAGGAGAATGGAACCAACTTGTCTCTTTCCCCCCCATTTCATACCTTTTCCACACCAGCCTGTTCTGTAAACACAAACAATACTCTATGGGGAAAAATACATTGCATGCAACTAAGAATAAGGTATGTGGGACGAGACGGAGCTTGTTTCTGTAAATTAAACAGTATAGCAAGGTTCCAACATTGCTAAAGTAATGGGTTTGATTCCCAGGGATGGATGAACTGATAAAACACAGTATGTCTAAAAGTATCTGTCAAATGTCCAGAGAGTGGTGCTTAAAGCATGTTTAGTTTCATTGAAAATAAATGAACCTGGCAATGTTTTATTACTGTATGTTAAGGCCATTCCACACTGAGCACAAATATGTGAAATGAATATTAGATGCGTTGACGAGTTGGAATAAATCAATTAATTAATTAATTTTTTTTACAACCAGTTCGACGAGTTGTTTCAGTTCAGCAAACATTAGCGAAAACATGCTCTGACCAATATGATTTGAGCTAGGATCACGTGACCGAAGCAGCTGCTGTTGCAGAAACGGATGAAAATGGTGACACGGGGAGAAGAGTATCCTAGATAGCCTAGATCTTCTGCCACAAAAGTGTAGCTTAATGTTAATTTTATTTCTAATTATACTTTGGATGTAGCCTATTCATGTAAGCATTATAGATAGTTTATGTTTCTGGTGTTGAACCAAACTTTGTTTATCTTAACTTAAATATTAATTCCATATACAAGATACATATCTGAGGAAAAATCCATTACTGGTTGCAAGAGCGCTGATTATGGTTTCTGGGCCCCCTGGACTGCATGTCCACTAGTGCCCCCCTTGCGATCACGTTCCTCCACCGCCAGGCCCTTAGAATCGGCCTAACCTCGGTGTCACCTCGCACACAGACACGAATTAACAGGTGCTTGGTATGAAAGAACAGCTTGTCTGCGATTCACCTTGCCTTGTATATGTATAACAGCAGTGAAATATCTAGTAGTTGGAGCTAAAAGATTTTTGCTTTATCTTTTTTGAAAATAACATACAACCTACACTAAACCCTTTTCTAAACCTAACCTGACAAAACCGAACATATTTGTTAGCTTCTACAAGCCCATTTCAAGCTCTTTAATCATTTCTCAACCTCTCATTTGTAAATAAGAACAATGAAATTGGTAATTGTTCCATATTCTGTATCATTACATGGCAAGAAGATGCTTTAAAATTCTCCTTTTCTGTGGCACTGAAATTGAACAGCATATGGAACTGGAACAAAATAATACAAATAAATAAATAATGACAGAATTCTGATTTCTGAGTGAATTATTCCTGTGTGAGTGTGTTTGCGTGCTATCCGTGAGTCTCAAACTCGTTTTTGTGTCAGGTCTGGGTGCTTCGATCATGGACTCTGGCGTATCTCTGATCACCAATCAGAAATCTCTGCTGCCAGTCCCACTAAGCAAAAGCCTGAGAAGAATACGCAATCATTCTTCTCACAGCATTTGATATTCTACTCCATGCAGGGGTGCCTTGTCTCTTGGCGTCTTTTTTGCCATGTCTATCTCTATCCTGCTTTCGTTCTCTGCTTCATAAATAACACAACTAGTAAACTAGTAACTGATCCTTTATAAATCTGTCATTAAACCTAAGCCATTTCTCTGGCTCTTGTGTGGTGTGAGCTTTATTTGTAAACAACAATTACAAAGAATTGTTATTGTCACTATAAAGCAAAGTGCAAAGTTGCAATTAGGATATCACACCACCAATCTTAATTTTTATGTATTTAATATTATAGATTAAATGGTACATTTATTTGCATATCTTAACCGAATGCCGGATAAAAAAAAAAAAAAAAAATCTAATTTCTGAGCATAATATCTCAAAATAGAGAACAATGTGTGAAGTATTTATTTATTTTTTTATTGGCATTTTTGTCACTACTTTCTTCTAAAACTTCTAAATTTAACACAATCATTTTATTCCAAGTGTTTTCCTCATATCTCTCTTCACAATGTTTCAAAGTAAATATTTTCATGGTATTATTATTTTAAATAATAATGTATGGTTTATTTGCATATAAATAACTTTTAAAAAAACACATTCTGTTCATCTGTCAAATAATAAAATCCAGTTCCTTTTTCATAATTTCTAGCATGAACAAAATGTTTAGCCATGGATTTGTTTTATTCTGTCTTGTTCTGTGGTATCAGTTTTGTGTCTCCTCTAAAACTTGTTCCACCCTATTTAAAAAAAAAAAAGAAAAAATTTATTATAATTTATTCATTACAATATTAAATTAATATTAAATAAGTTGGTGTGCTTGTGTTAAATCCTCCTTCAAGGTCGGGAAAACTAAAAATATTTTTTCAGTCCTGCAGGGAATTCTGTCAATTTCATTTCCACTGTGTAAATGATCAAGTTATAATTACAATCATGCCTGCATTTGATGAATTTATTTTTTATTTTTTTAAATCTGCAATTGAGGATTTACTTATTCATATTTGAAAGGTTACGGAGTTACCTTTTTTGTTGACAGGAACTATCCACAAGCAAATTACAACATGAAAATGGCCTTATGCCACATGAAAAAGTGTTTGAAATAAACATTGTGATAAACAGACTTGTCTTAAAGTGACAAAAATTAGATCAGTGTTACCATATTTCATTATGTGTGGCTAGTTTCTACTTTTTATAACTGCCCTATTTCTCGGCTGATGGAGATTTGTTGAGTGTGCATACAGATTAATCACATTGAAGGAAAGCTCTCATTTGTCCTTCTGGCAGTGGCCTCATTGCATTTCTTTCTCTGGAGCATTTTTCTAAGCTTATTCATCAGATAAATCACTGTAAATGTACAGAGATGTGCCGTTACAGCTGTTTCGTTATCTCTCTAAACAACAATTATTGCTTAAATCCCTGAACAAAACCTAAATCCACTTAAAATATTGAACTCAGTTTCAAGTAATCTATCAGCGAGAGATGTGTGTCAGCATTCTTCAGTGCTAGTTTTGTCTACATAATAGCACTATTGTTTTGTTAACAATGTGTACTGTCCTAAGGGACACCTTTATTTTTTATGCTATGTGCTTCATCTGCTCTCAGATAAAGATACACAGAAACATGTATTTTACAATTAAAATAATACATAATTATTATTTTTGCTTATTAACGTACAGTGGGGGTTCTTAAAAATTAGTTTATTTTTTCCTTCAGTTTAATCTCTGCTTGTGTTTAAAGATTTTAATTAAACAGCCTACAAGGATTTAAACAAAACACTACTCAAAAATACAGTTTATCTTTTTCTATTGGTTAAGTTAATGTGACAGATTTGTCTAGTTCATACAAATTGTCAACCCTATTAAAATACATAATTTCTCACAAAATAATAAAAAATTACAAACCAAACGATGATAAAACTGAATTATTGCAACACAGAGAAATGGAAAGACACACTACATCCAAAAAGAAGGAAACGTTAATCTTTTCATGACAATTTTTTTTTCTTTTTTTTTTCTCACAGCCACAGCTAATGGCCTCTCAAGAGAAAGCAGTAAGCCTTTCTCCAGAATGTATCTTAAACAAGAAGACAAAAATTGTGCGCTTGTTAGCCACCCTCTTAACCCTCATCTCAGCGGCAGAGAGCAAATAAGATGCAGGGTCATGGCAAACTCTCTCCTCAGCTTTATCAATGTTCTGCTGTGCTACTAATATAATACTTACATGTAACAAGAACATGTACCAAGGTTTACAAATAATAAAGAATGGTTGACACTTTATGCATTATACAGTGGGTACGGAAAGTATTCAGACCCCCTTAGATCGTTCACTCTTTGTTATATCGCAGCCATTTGCTAAAACTTAAAAAGTTATTAGGCAGAGTAGTGTGCACGCGCACAGTCAGTGGCACACACCGACATCCAGGAGTCGCAAAGATGGCAAGTTCAACAGGTTCAAAGCTAGCTTTTGAAAACTGGAAATATAAGCACTACTTTTCCCTCGCTGAGGTGAAAGGCAAAAATGTTTATGTAAAGTGCAACCTATGCCCAGGACAAAAGAGTCTCTCTGCGTCGGTGACAAGTAATTCAAATCTACTGAAGCACCTCACATTGTCACATGCCGCCACAAAATTAGTGGCTAAAAACTCAAGTGATAACGTGAGCAGCGCTACCAAAGGAGGAGACGAAGCCACTACATCAAAGCAGCAAAAATTAGTTTTTTTTTTTAAAGTAACTCAATAGTTACTTTGCCTGGTAATTAGTTACTTTTGTAATGATGTAACTCAGTTACTAACTCAGTTACTATTTGTGAGAAGTAACTAGTAACTATAACTAATTACTTTTTTAAAGGTACGTTCCCAACACTGCTCTCTGGACATTTCACTTTGAAACTGCGGAGAAACATGCAGTTAGGTACATAATTGCAGGGTTGCAGAAATGTACGTAGAGGCACACATTTCGCCTGGGTTGATAAAAAAGGAGAAATAAACATGCAGGATTACATACTGTTGTATATCATCTGATACTATATACCTAACAAATTACCAGTAAATAAAACTTGTGCCACACACACAAGTATGCTTGACAACAGGTATCTAGGGTACTGTTTTTGTGGAATCTATGGTTTGCAATTTGTATAAAAGTAATTTGGCATCATTTTTGAAAGTGAGCTATCTTGTTGATGCAGGCCTTTAATTTGCTTGTAGTATATTGCATTTCATATTGTTGCTGTCTCTTCTGAAATGAGTATTTGCAGGCAGCGCAACTCCCATTTTTTGTCCATTAGTGACATAAATGTCATAGTGTTACATTCTGGTAGTTCAACCAAAGGAACAGAAACAGCTGAAGAAACGGAATAACAACAATTGCAAAAAAGCAATGCTTCCTGTTTTTGCTGCCTTTTTCTTTGTTACTTAGATACAGTATAAGAAAAACTCTGCTGCTAATGCTCAGTGTTATATATTGATGATGCAAATGTACTATGCCAAATAATAATGTGAAATGAGACCTGCGGGGGCAGAGGGAGGGCACTGGAATCAAACTCGGGCTCGAACCGAGCAATTGAGCCAAGACTGGAAACACCAACGAGATTTCACATCCTCTGAAGATCCTGCGGCCCATCTGGATCACATTCACTCACTCTGGCTCTACCATATCACCTGCAAAGCACTCCAGCTCATTCTGGATAGGGTTAAGAGTTCAACACTCAAAGGATTTTGAGAAAGCGGGGCACACTGGGAGTTTTGACCAGAGAATCCACTCCAAAAATCTCCCTGATTAGACAGCAGCTCAGTGACCCTGCTGCTCCTCTCAGAAATATGATTATTAGCGCACACTGCTCTTGCTTCATGACCTCTACTCAATCCCTTTCAATCCCCGGGGTCACGGCGACATCGAGCACAGGGAGCGTCCTGATGGGAAACATGACCTCTGTGATGCAGCAGCCCGGTCGAATCGACTCAACATGTGTATGATGAGAGCTCCCATTGTTCATGGAGTGTAAAATGGCCCAGGCCCTCTCAGGGCTAGAGGAAATGGTACTCATGCTGGCATTTAGATGGAACTGTTCAAATGGTAAGTGGGACAAGGCAGTTACTGCAGAGTCCATATACCTCATAAACATCATCTCACTCACTCATACGTATGTTTTAGAAAGTCAACTGTGGTATTCACATGAGTTATTTCAGACAGAAATATGGTAGATTTCACAGCTTTTAAACCAATCATTTGTTGAAAAAAGCTAAAGCTCTTTGTTGCCTGTCAGAATAATAACTCTAAGCAGAGTTGAGCAAATTCAGAATCAAAGAACTGGCCTTCCACACAAAGTTTAATTGGAATTTGAATTGGAACAGGAAGGATCAGGAAGAGGAACTTAAAAAAATCAAACCTATGCCATTCAAATGTTTGGGTTCGGTAACATTTTGATAAACATTTTTGAAAGAAGCCTCTTTGTTATTTATTTGTTAAAAATACAGTAAAAAGAGTATTTTCTATATATTTTTCATGATTTTTTTTTAAAGAGAAAGTTTAAGGAGCATTCATTGTTTCATTCATTCATTTATTCATTCTTATGCATTTATGTACCGTAGAATTATAAATAATAATGGTAATGTCAATAAGAATAATGCAGCCTAAACTTCTTGGAATTTCACTTAATTTTTATTTTCTTAAATTCAAATTGCAATTCTGCATCCTGTCTACTACTGCATCTCAATTCAAACTTTTGGATTTAATTTACTGTAATTGGACACAGCGCTGGCGTTAAAAGACAATCGTTCACAATGAAAGCAAAAACAACTCAAAATGCATATGCATATATGCATAAGTAAACCTTAACCAAACCCTAAGCCATACCCAATCCATACTGTACATACATTTAATTAAATAATATTACTCAGAACTTAAATGTGCAATTACATTGTAACAAGGACACCTTAAAATAAACTGCAACCCAAACCTGCTGCAAACAACCTGTATGGCCTGCCACAACTGCATTCCTGGAGCCCCATCAACACTGCACATTTTGCATGTCTCCTTTGTCAGACACAGCCATTTCAGATCTTAAAATCTGTACCAGTGAGCTGATGATCTGACTCAGGTGTGTTTAACTAACGAGACATGCAAAATGTTAAGAACTGGCATCATATCGTACCGCAAAAACCTATCCTATGCTTATATTCATAGCGTTGGTCTGAAGTAATTTTGTGTCTTCAGCTTAACTCTCTAGCAAGTGAAGTGTAGCCGCCTGGCAATACAATGAATATTAACCAATGAATGTCTTAACATGTGATATAGCATTTGGCTCAGACTGTGACGGGTCATTAAACACATGATTGGTTATAGCTTGAAGTTTATTTAATTTGCTGGCTTTAGTGATATTAAAATAAATATCATGCTAGAATCAGTGAAGCTAAAGATAAATCTTAGCACCTTTGAATTAAAGAAGAGATAATTCAATTAGCTTATTAAGTCAATTTAGTTACAAATAAAAAAAAAGACAAGATAATCTTGGAACACTTCAATAAAATCTCCTCTATTTCTTAAAAAAGCACTGCATTTTGCATGGATTTCTCCTGAACTTCAAAATGATGAGCATTTAGAATATGCTTAAGTAAAAACATGTTAACTTGTACAGCAGGATGCATAATTGTGGGATGATTGTCATGTTGGCTTGCTATTCTTGCCCTCCAGGGGGGTTATTTATTGCTCCAGCAGACTATTTATCATAGCGATAAGGCAGCATGCATACACGTTATCCATGTACACTAAAGCATGACAAGACGTGACTGGAAAATGAGAGTTTGTTTGCAATTTTGCAGGTGGTTATGCCTATATAAACCCTTTGTCCAACCTGAAAGCTATAATTTGAACCATAAAACATCAGCAATTTTGAACTACCTCTTTGTCACCAAGGGGCAAATGAAATGTTTTGGAAAAATCAGCGCTTTTCACACATCTACTAGAAGCTTGAGAAAAAGACAGGTGGTTTAATGTGCTTCCTAAAAAAAAAAACATTAATACTCAGAGTTATCACGCCTATAACGGCAAAATGCAAAACAACAATTTTCTCATTAAACGGTACCATGTCTTTGGCCAGCTTTTCCTAAGATTTTATGTACTTAGACAAATTAAAGCCCCTAGATATGAATTAAAACGTTTCATTTTCCCCTCGTTGAAGCCACTGCCTTAATGGAGAAAATAAATTGAAAAAGCGATAAATTGAAACTTATCCTAAATGGTATAAAGTAGCCCATCGTGCAGTGTGCAAATGTATTTTGCATAAACAAAGGTTTTTACCATCACAATGAGAATCGTTGATCAAGTCATGAATATTTCCTCTTAAACTAGTTCATATTCTACACAAACCATGTTTACAGTATCTGGCAGTAAAGCATGGAGTGCAGTGGGTATACACAAAACAGAATCGTTTGTACCATGCAAATCAATATTTAATTTCAGTGGTAGACCGAACGCTTTGTCTTGATAGGGGAATCGGGACTAAAATATCCTATTCCAACATATCCCAAGTGATATTTGTTTATTTGGGCTCGAGACTGAAAGAAAGTGTACATAAGCAGTTTTTCGAAACTCAAACTTATTAGGTTACACAAAAAAAAGTGCACAAAAAAAGGCCATAAGCAAGAATATGAAAAGTGTGATGTGGTGGGAATTGTGGGCAAAAAAAAAAGGTGGGAAAGAAGTGTGTGAGAGAAAGAGCGAGAGCTCCAGCGGAGGTGTGACAGCAGACAGACAGGTTGATGGAGATTAGGCTGTCAGAGAGGCAGTCCGTCAGTGTAGCGTCACACACACCTCACTGCTTCCTGACAGTTACACGTCTGTCCGTATGGGCCGCAATAATGGAACACTGTAATTTCCCTCTGCTTTCCCTTTTCCTCCAGGCAATTAAGCACCGAGGGCTTCCCATTTCCGCTGGGTGTCCTATTTCTTGCTCTCTGCGCCCGCATCAAGACCATTTTCATTCCGACCAGTCTGCTTTGATGATATTAGCATTAGCATAGAAAATGAAATGTTTACCTGTAGGGGTAAACTCTGTTATTTTTCTTAGGTGACACACAAGATCCACTTTGAAATGGATGCTCTAGTATTTGCTCAAATTATGGCATTCAATATTAGCCATTCTAGAATTGTGGTATGAATTACACATGAGGTGGCACAAATAAAATTCTTGCAATTCTTTATTTGACATTTCTTTTACGAATGTTTATTCTTGCACAAAGCTTGCATCTCCAATCTAAGTCAAGTTAGCAACCTACAGTAGGCTCATTTGAAATACGTGCCTCTTCCTACATTTCCACAAAACTGAAAAAACATACGCTTTTAAGTTACTTTTGCATTTGTTAACACTATAGGGTGGGTTTAGGTTCGGGGATATTTCCAGCATGATAGAGTGTTCATCTTTAGCGACACTCACTGGATATTTGAATTCCGAATGGCCACAAAACCTATCTCAAGCAGCATTCTAAAAACGTACCTGTACCAGCCTGATACAAACATGTCACGTTCGCATATTAAACGTGTTTCTAGTGCCACTCTCTGGACATTTCACTTTAAAACTGCGGCGAAACATGCAGTAAGGTACTTAATTAGGAGGTTGCAGAAATGTATAGAGGCACTTATTTCTAGTTGCAAATTAATGGCATCACTGGCATTACACAGCTTATACTGTATGCAACAATTATAATTACAAAATTAATCAAATATCTAAACATAGTAAAATAAATAATATACTGTATACAGTATGCACGAGACTTACTACTGCCAGTAAATCCAACATATAGCATGTATGAAATAACCCTCATGTAGCATACATGAATCACCCCGTAGCAGATCTACAGGTGGAGCTGGGGAAGATGGAGGGTTTTTAAAGCACACTGCAAAAGCTACAACAAGCACTAGCCAATAATTTGAAGGCTGAGCAGCGAGCTCACTGATTGCTGACACACACACACAGAAGTGACAGCCGTGCCATGTGATGATGTACTGTATATGTCAGATTAAATTCGGACTATCAGTCTGTGGCATTTACTGTTTCATGACAAAATGATATGCATTTGCACTTCTTTCATTAATAATTAATTATGGCCACTACATTTTTTTACCACCCAAATTCAGTTAAGGTTATGTAAATCTGCCAATGTGATGAATACATCCAAAGCCTTTTTCCATTTTGCAGGGTGCTTAAGAAAGTTTCTGTAAGCATCTAAACTGACTTATTAAAATGTAAAAAAAACAAAACATGGCTACACTGCTCATTTATAACATTTTTCATGGCATGAATCCCTTCAGCCATGATCACTATAAAATGTACAAGAACATCACTTTGAAACTTCTGTTTACCGCCTGCCTTTCCGTGGGCAGTAATAGTGTAACTTTAATTGTACCAGGCCTATAGTAAATAAGGCACTATACAGTATTGTCTGAGTGGGCGTTCTTGGCCTGGATAATATGAAATTTGAACCAGACCATATGCCAGTAGTCTAAAGTTTGCTTCTTTAAGAGTACACATTTCTAAACTTACAACCTAACTTGTTACAGACCAAAGCAGGATGGGTTTTCCCTTGAGCATTAATTCCTTCAAAGTTTCCTTTCTTAACAGTGTTTTTCCATGCCAATGTCATATTGTACTTGTTCACAGGAAGTTTAGATCTAACATTCTGTAAAATCTCAATTTATTTCCTGAAGGCTAGTGCAGGCAGTTTTTGTGCTAATAGCATCACCTAGCAGAACTCATCCCCCCATAAGGATCCACTTCAAATGTTGACTAGTGTGTGTGTGTATAGAAAAAAATGCCTAGACTACCAAAATATATGTAACTGTAACAAAAAAATCATTAAAATATATTTATGTATGTTTGAGTAACCAATTTATTGGATTATGGACTTGAAAATGGCTATTTCAATTCAAAATGCAGATTAGATTGTTTTAGGGTATTGGGCGATATTGATCCTTCACGCTATAGACAGAGATGAGATTGATCACTCGCTGAAGTTAGTGCTGTTTAGTGTTTTATGGTGTGTATGGGGCCACTCCGGGCATATGTATGTGCAGTAGTGCTGTAGTATTGATCTAGTAGTGGTTGATGTACGGTAGTTATCACATCCTATCAGAACACAGGCTCTCCTCTCATCCCTCAGGCCCACAGAATCTTGCCTGCCGGACAGTTTATATCCCTCACCACACGCAGAGTTATGCCCAACCTGTCTTCAGACATTCTTCCTCCACTCATTCTCCCTCACCACAGATGTTTCTCTCTGTCATTCTGTCTCCTAATCTTCCTATTTCTTCTCCCCTTCTGGCCCGTAAGACTCTGGGCACTAGATCTTCTAAAGTCCAGGGACCCAATTCTAAAGAAAGCCATTTCACACATGGCCGGTGTGACGGGGGAACTTCACACCCTCCAGTCATTGCATGAAACTCGATTTGCATGCACTGAAAGTACTTTGCTAGCAACAGTACATATTTTTTAGTGTGTAGTAAAAGAAAAATATAAATGTCTGCATACACCACAGACTCCTTTATTGCAAACAGTTTGTATTTGTAACACGGATACATGTTTTAGCCATTTTTAGGAGCCCTCCAAAAAGAATGAGGTTCTGGTAAAACAACTACAAAGTTAGTGTAAATGAAATATTAGCAATACGACATCACATACAGTAACACAGACATTTTTTTAAAAAGTTGGACTGTACTTATCCAACCCTTTTATACTAAATAGAAGGGATTATATGCAAATTGGGATTTAGCCACCCTGGGTCTTCTATCACTGGCCCACGTTCAGCTTCACAACAGCAATGTGTGCCTGAGAGGATGGAAGCGGAAATGCAATAATACTGGCTCTAGTGGTGATGAGTTGCACCTGGTGCTTACTGCGCCACCGTTGCCATGAATCCATTACTGTGTCACTCGTTCAGGCCACCTGGTCCTGCACCCTTGGACCTTCTCCACCTATGAGAACCACAGCCAGGTGCATATTTGATAATACAGTACACCTGAAACATTTTCTCTCTTTCACTGAATATTTCAAGAATGGCATTTGCATGTCTGATGCAGAAAACGAACAATGGCGAATAAAATCAAGGATTTTAAGGAACTGAAAGGCTGTTTTGGGGAAAGTTACTTTTAAAAATGTAATTAATTTCGACATGCCTACACATTTTGCTAAGGAAGCGTGCACCTCATAATTTAATCTTTATTTTGTTCTCATTATTTTAGCCAAATGCAAAAAAAAAGTGAATAAAGGTACAAGACTACAGTGAAGAAAATGGGGCCATCACTACTGTTGGAAAAATACACAATT
Organism: Enteromius trimaculatus; assembly: GCA_032361065.1. Lineage (NCBI taxonomy): Eukaryota > Metazoa > Chordata > Actinopteri > Cypriniformes > Cyprinidae > Enteromius > Enteromius trimaculatus. Next base: position 13,830,996 of record JAUMHP010000057.1, read on the forward strand.
TTTGTTATAAACATACCGATGGCTTTAAAAAAAATTGTTTGCATTATTTCATCCCTTCAAATAACAAAAAAAGTTAATTCAAAATAATTTCATGGTAGTACAACTAGGATTATGCAATGCACTGGAAGTAGTGTCAAATTATTTTTTTTTCTGCCGGACAGGTGCTATCCATCAGTAATTGGTTGGATGGAGATGGTTCTATGTTTTATAAATCACCTGTAAGAATGAGATGGGGTTTATGCAGGCTACATATTGTAGTTGAAGAAGTCCAGCATGTGTCACCACAAAGAGGCTAGTTGTTTCACCAGACAAAGAAAGAGACATTTTGACACAATTTACTGAGAAAAAAGAAACTTGAAAATTGTTTAATAAGGTTTAGAGAACAGTGCATCTAGAGAACAGACAGCATGAGTCTGCATGAAACGAAAATTCACCCTGAGCTAGGCTGGCCTCCCTTGGCCTTCTTTTAATACCTCAACCCCCACACTTTGTGAAGCACAGCTGTAGAAGAATTAAAAACCTGTCTATATTCCCCCAAATTTTTTTTGCTAAAATCTTTAATCATTTTTACGGCTTCATCTCAGCTGCAAATGATTTTCATGAGAATCATTAACAGGCTGTGAGTCTGTTCAGCAGGGTGTAATCCTATTGTCTTGCGTGGTTGATAAATTAGACGAATTGAGCCGGTGTGATGCGTGTGAAGATCAGACCTGGTTTAAAAGGGCAGAGCCACAGGTGTAATTGTATTTCAGAGAACAGGAAATGAGCGTGATTATGGACCCCCAATTAAGCTACTGGGTCAGCAAGGGAGGGGATTCCAGTCTATGTGAAGGTTTAATTGCCTTGCGGGCTGATTTGGCAGCGCAGTCATTTAGCGGTAAATAATACAGGAGGTAAGTCAGCTATTAGACACTTTCATGTGGGAAGGTCAAAGAGCTGAATACCGCAGGGCACCTGTCTGCAAATAGAATCTCCAGCCTCACACGCCCTGACTTGCAACCCCAACCCACCCAATCACCATCACCTTATCCATTATTTACCTTCTTCTCCGCAGGAGCCGAAGAAAGCAGTAAATCCTGCTTGCGTCCTGTACTATAACTAATGAGCTTGAACGAAAGGACCCTGTTGTCCTTTAAATGCAACTCGAACAGCTCTGAGTGTTTAATCATTCGTTTGCACAGTAGCAGGATTTTAATCTGCATCACTTTGACTAATGATACACAAAACTAAATGAGATTGGCTGCGTGGTACAAAGATGCATCTCTATAATGTGCCTTCATCTAAACACGTAGATGGCGACGATGCCACTGGCCCACCTGCTATAATCAGTCAGCTCGAAAACACAACAAGGAGAATTCTGGGAATTCTGCATATAGTCAGGAACAAGCTCGGAGAGAAAAAATTGCCGGCTCAGCAATTGCGCAGACAGAGAGAGAAAAATAACAAGAAAGAGAAAAATCAAAAGACAGACAGAAGCGCTTTGGAGACTTTCTGTAAATTGCTTTTGCAAGAAATATTCTCATTTGAATGGAAATTCAACATAAAAATGGCATTCACGACCATTTTACATTGTAAATATGACATTTCTAAATGAAATTATTATTTAAATATTTATGAAGAATGCATATGTTTCATTATTTACAATATACACACACACACACACATATATATATATATATATATATATATATATATATATATATATATA
>JAUMHP010000057.1:13853795-13867363 GCA_032361065.1 Enteromius trimaculatus
TGACTCATTGTGCTTTTCCGAGGATAAGCTCCGCCCCTATACACCTGTTGCTGATGACTGAGGATGCTCCGGGTGGATTTAAAAGTTGGAAGCTGAAGTTGTGCTGGCTCTCTCTCTCTCTCCTGCGTTTTTGCTCCTCACTTCTACGTGGATCCGGTCATAGTGATTCCGACTCGCACTATTAAAGAAAGCTTAAGTTCTCTGTCGGCGTGGAGAGCCGCCGACCAGCTTCGTGCGCGTCTTGGCTTGTCTGTTGTTTGTTGAACTGTTTTTTTTTTCTCTCTTTTTTTTGTGCTTAGTTAATCAGTCCGGATTTGTTTTGGGGCTGAATCATGGGCTCGTGAGTCGGCCAGTTAGAAAATAAATGGTTAAAAATTTCTCCGCCTCTCGAGTCCTTCTTATGTTACGTGTCCCTCTTTAAATGAGTCCAGTGTTGAGATGAGGGTCGTAACATTGTGTATATTGTTTTTGTGCTTGTATATCTTATTTGTATGGTATACTGTTTTATGCATGTTTATGATAGATCACTAGCTAATATCACCTCATAATATCCACACATTTCGTGTTTGGTATCTAAAGACTCGTTTTCAGACAATCTAATTTAGAATGTATGATATATGTTGATATCTCTTCTAATTTGTATATCAACCTCCAATCCAGTGCATCTGAAATGGCCATGCTTAGAAACAGAGCCATAAAAGTTCCCTCCAAAGGATCAACACACTATTGGATCTTTGACCCACACGAGGTGTGACCTCAACATGTTTCAAAAGGCGAACAGCGGTGACCCACCTCACTTTTTACTTTTTCTGTATGGAGGAACCCCACCATCTCTCTCGTCTCCTGGCTAAGCCCCCAGGACCGAGGCAAACGCATCGTGTGGGCCTAGATGCAGCACAGTCTGCAGTCTTTTGAGACACTAAGATAGGAATTTAGCTCCACGGTAACACCTAAGTTTTGAGCCAGACCTTTGCAGTTATGATTTTTCATTTACCCAAGATCCATGGATTGCGACAGATCTCTCTCTCAGCTCTCCTTTCATCTACCAATCATCAGAGTCTCTTGGAAGTCATCACATCTTTTGGAATTCAACACTCTTCAAACCAGGAAGAACATGATTGTCAATCTAAACCTTGGAACCATCAGGACTTCGAGACTGCATCAGACCCTCGTCAACGAGGCAATGCCAGTATCCCACATAAAACTAAACGAAACAGATGTTTAGTATTAGTTATAAAACCCGTTATGAAAGGCACTGATGGTTTTGCAAGTGGTCAGCTAACTCTTTTCATGTGAGTGCAATTATACTTGTGTTTTTCTGTTTTGTGAGTTAACATAGAGTTAATAAAACTTACAAAGTAAAATATTTTATTTTCGATTAGTGGAATTCAACAAGCTTTTTATTTCAAATTCTTTAGGCAGGATTTTTGTTCCATACATCATTATCCATTATATTTCATCACTGATTTCCACACATTCTTAATAATGCTTTTAACACTAATCACATTTATTCTTGCAAATTCGCCGAAACCTAATCTATGTTAGTCAGTTAGATAACATTACCTTGGCAACAAAACAGAAAATTAGAATACAATCAAAGAAAAGGATAAAAACAGATAAACTCATGTAAAATGTTCACTGGCTCATTAATTAGCCTTCATGATAACTAGGTACTGTATATAAATGAACAGAAAATAAGTGGCATGATCCATCATTTCACACTACTATATGTATATCACAGCAGAGAAGACCTGAGTTAGCATTATATAACCTCCCTTGACCTCGCATGTCTTCCTGCTACTACACAAAAATCACCTCATTTCTGTTTTCTTCCGAATTCTCTCTCCTTGTTATTTTCGTTTGGCTTTCCTCAGCTTTATACAGCGAAGCAAGCACACACATGCATAAGATTTTCAATATGCGAAGTTTAAAAAGCGATGGATTCAAAGCAGTGCAGCAGGGGGTTTCCTTCCCCAGCTCTGCAAACAGCAGCCATCACAAGTCAAGAGAGAATGTTAAAGTATGGATTAAGAAAGTGGGAGTGAAGTATGGAAATACAAATATCTTCCTTCACTCAAAGGCTTCCCAGTCTTAAGGCTAACGGTCAGGAGGCGTGCGGAAAATGTCAACATTGATTTGTTTTGAGAAAAGAAATGTCAGGAAGCCGTGCTGTCAGTGAAATAGAAATTTCCAAATGAGTTTGCCTAGTGGGGAAAGACTGTACACATCACTCTCACTCCACCGTTCAATTTCAGTCGGGGAGCATGGGGAAGGATACATTTTTATTACTTTTATGACTTCTCTGTACAATAAAAGATGCTAATCGATAAAAAAAGTTAAAAAAGTACGATTTGAGGAAAAGTGCTCAAATTCACTATGAAATATTGATTCTCAGCAGTCCAGAATGAAGCTCTTAATAGTCACATCCACTTGCTATTTTGGAAGAAGACAGTTTATCTGCACAGAAGTGATTGCTTGTATCAACAGTGCCAAAGCATCTGGCTCTATGCAAGGATAAATGTGTTTCAGACAATTAAATAATTCCAAAAACAGACTTGTTTTACTCAAGATTCAACATTGGTCCTAGGGAGATCATCATACTGTGATTATATTCCAGGAAATCCATGCAAAGATAGATCGTGTAGCCGAGGGGAAAAACTATGCCTCCACAGTATTGACAATTCCTTGAAATTCACTGACCTTACTAGAAACCAGAACCCAAGAGCATCAAAGGCCAACATCAAGCACATCATCAGCATTACAAGAGACCGTAAGACGACTTAAAAGTTGTCCTGAATTCATTGATGGGCTGCTTTCTTCGAACACCGTTTACTGGACATATTAGACCCGTTTTAACCACAGTGACAGTTTTTTAATGAAGAGGAGAGTGAGTGTGACCAGGTGCTGCTGATTTTGGCTATGCTCAGCACAGGTTTAATTGGATCAGATCAAATGACGGGCTGAAATAAAAGCCTGGTTTAATTAGCCGCCTGAGCCAGAGCAGTGCAGCCTCTCTCATGTTTCATTAAAGTGAACCGAGCCCAGTAAACGACACATCAGTGCCAACCTGACCATTAGATTACACCTGGAAGAGAGCACACTCGAGGATAACATCACACCATTACAATGCTTTCACGTATATAACATGCTGGAGGTTGTTGCCGCCTGTAATGATTAGACCTCCAAGCGTGAAGCATTTTGGTTCTTTTGAAGTTCTGAATTTTGACATATCTAAAGTATCTTAGGCTATATTTGTAACACAATATTGGAATCCAAATAGTATCCCTGAGGAAAACGCTGTTGCTTAGAAGTTGTAGATCAGGAAACTAAAAAAACAAATCAAAATGTGCAGTTTTGTGGTTTATAGTCCATGCGTGTTAGCTCTGGGGTCATTTATATGCTAGTTTACTCCTAAAAGTTTACAAAAGTTCACTTTTAGTGATAAACTCATTTAAAATGCTCCAAGCCTTGGAAAGTAGACAAGAGTTGAGCAGCTGCACTTGACTGCACGACAGACTTGCTGTTTCTAGAGATTTTTGACGTATACTGAAATCATGAAACACAATCAAAAAACAGTCTTTTTTTTTGCGTTTTCTATGAGAACCATATAATATTCTGCCCAGAACAGAACCATTCCCCCAACCTATAATGTATGCTAATCGTTAGTTATATTGACGATAGTGGTCTTGACAGAATTAATATAGCGATTTGGGCAGATGTCACCTGAACACATTTCCGACTATGCTTGTGCTCTATTCATCTCAAACAAGTCTACTGATACTCATCTTGCACTCTAAAAATACTTGTCCAATCACATACTCTCTAAAAGGAAAACGCCCCTCCCCCAAATGTCGCCTACCACCAACTAGCTAATAGTAAAGAAGGGCTTATGTACAGTTAACTACAACTTCTGTTTTTTTGTGTCATGCCACGTTGGACTTGCTTTCCACTTAAAAGAGAGGTAATGTGAACTTTCGTGCATTCAGAGTTGTTTACACTGTTAAAAAGTTGGATTCTCCTGCTACGTTTCAAAAAACACGTTAAAAAAACACTTTGGACATATGGCCAAGTATTTATGTGCCAAAAATCTTACTTCCGAGTTTGTACAAGTTTTGGAGAGCTTTTTTTTTTATCGTTTGTCTTAATGGCATAGTCGAGGATGGAACTCCTTAAATGAGCATTTCTCCCCTGAAACAGAGAGATCGTGCTCATCAACATGCTTCATTCGGCTGCACTGCATGGGACTCACACAGGAAGAAGGCCTATGTTTCCAAAGAAGTACATTTTTGGTTGTAAGGGACAGATAACCTTGTTAAGAACCCCGTGTTATGTGAATAGTGGATGGAGCTCCAGGAGCTCTGCTTTTTTCATAGAGAATCGTGAAGCTGTATCTTTCTTTTATAAACATGATCAAACTAAAAGCTTTTTGGAGATATGAAGGATGCAGTACTACTCTATAGGTACTCAAAATTAATATGAGATTGACCTAACCTGCCTGTTTGAGGTCCTTTAAAGACCTTTATAAATAGATTAAATGCATTATATGCAATCTACGTTACAGCTTATTGTTTCTGCAATGTTTCAACACACCCCTTCCTATGTAACAACTCAGAAAGTCATGTATCATCTGAGTTCTTCACCACGTAGTGATTCGTGTGTCAAGTGTACTTGAAGGGCACAGCAATCGAGCTCTTTGATATTTCCAGCTCTAACTTTCTGTTTCCACATCAACACAGGAAACAAACTGCACTATAAGTGACTTCAAGAGGTTTTAGTGGAGTTATGCTTCAACTTCAAAAGTTGCGTCTCCTAAAATGTCTTAAACACAGACACAATCAGCAGAGGAAGGAACATACTGCATTAAACTGCTGATCTTTTTTTTTTTTTTTGGAGAAATGTTCAGGCATATGAATATAATGTCACTCTAGACTTTGGTAGGTTGGCATATCAAAGCAGAGATTGTGATTTCTTCTGAAACTCATAAGGATAAATGCGGGGTTGCCTGAAAGAAATGAAGACCCTATTGAGCAAACATTCAACTAATTGGTGCCTTTGAGAATAATTTGAAATACTAAAGAAATCTCGTTTGTCATTTTTCTTTCCTTTGGGGATATTTGTCAAACTTGATTACCTGGATTAGCGAAACGGCTTGATTAGCAGGTATAATGATTCTGAAATCATTCCAGTAAGAGAGATAATGAGGAAGATGTTTTCTGGTACCTTGGTTTACCGGGCGTAGCAGGTGGTGATGATGCCCGGCTTCTCCTACTGTGCTAGATGAACAAACTCCCACCAGGGAAAACGGCCTGAGGACCCTTATCAAACCCAGCAAAGCTTCCTCATAAACCTGGCAGAGAGTCACGCAGATAACGGCACTGCAAAATTCCTCTGGATTGTGAAAATGTAGCAGATGATAAAAAAGTCGGAAAAACCCTCTCTCGCCCTCAGTACTACATTCTCCTAAAAGCATTCTTTGAAAATTTTTAGAGGAAAACGCATTCAGTATGGGCGCACCACACACCGAGACGAGACGATGAACTGCGTTTATCATTTTCAAAACACCTGTGAGTACTTCTGAGACACCTAAAGCCAACATAAACTGAGAAATACCAAGTCACACAAGGCTGTGCAACACACACACAGCGCATATACTGTAGAATAAGTCTGCAACAGCCTGGAATGCATGATAGGCATCAATGCAAATACATACAGCTATTAAAGTGCATTAAATGTCTTTGTGAAATATGCTGATGACACGATCAGAATACCATCTGTTCTTTTAAATGCATATTAAATTTGTAAAGATGCGTAAAAAAAACAACACAGCTATTTTTCACTTCTGTAAAACACCACTGGCACATTGGGGGTTTTTTTATCGAGATGATGGAGGTTTCTGAAAATGGCAGTTATTTGCAGGTCTTTTAAGCAGCGTCTACCGTGCACATCAAAGACAATTACTCTATGGGCTTTTGTCATTCGTTCAGCTTCCACACATCAAGATATAGTTAAAATGAGACGAAAAAGCAGCAGGGATCCATTTATAGAAGCAATTTCTCATTGCGTTACACTATAAGTGGGAAATGATTGTTCAACAGTGGTGTTGAAAGAACTGTCTTCTATATACTGTAGGGCTTGAGTGCTCTTGTTATCCGTGTGGCTTTCTATTTTAACAATGCTCCATTCACACAACAACTCTTAAATGACTAACTGTATAGGCTTTTATTCACTGTTTTTGAGTCATATTGGATTTTAAACAGATACATTGAGCCCTACAGATCCTGGTCCGTCTACATGCCATAAAGCATAAGGAAAAAAAGTGTTCATTTAGTACTGTCTTGAGGTACTAGGTCAGTTGTAATTGACGACTAGAGTAACGACTGCTGAGGATTATTCAAATATAAAAAGTTATTTTAAATTGCAATAATATTTCACAATATAACTGTTTACTGGAGATTTCTTCAATAACAAAACACTTCTTGAACAATGATGTACTTTTATGATTTTAATTGACCAAGGCATCTTTGCGTACTTCTCCCACACAACCTTTAATCAAAAAACAAAAAACAAAAAAAAGATCTACAGTTTTCCCAACTACTGTACCTCAGGTTTTTTTTTTTTTTGAGAAATCTAATTCTGTCAGGATAGAAAGTTGTGTAATCATGGTATATCCTTTTCAAAACGCTTCTAATTGAGCTTTCCAAGTATCAAAACCACAGATAAATTTGGACCTTATAGATTTGGATTTTTTTGCCTTACTTCTCCGGGTAAAATAACAGCTAGCAAAACATTTGATGCGCAGTGTTCCTCACAAAGGCCACTTAAACAGCAGCATTTAATATGAATAATTAATTGCTGCCTTAATTACCACACAATTTCTGATAATAATTTTTTTCCAGCCACATGCACCCTGAACATCAAATCATGACGCCCACGTCCAAACAACAAATTCTTCAGTTTCAGTGAAAACTACTGATAACCTAATCTTGTTCAAATCAGTACATAACATCACAAGCTAATCACTAATCTTGTCTGAATAGTACCAGTGACCATGTTTGTGTCAATATATTGACAGTCATTCGACTACAAACAGCATTTAAAACCCTTTTGTCAAACTCTTTTTGTCTTCTGTAAAACAAAGACAGTCACACAGGTTTGAAAATACACACTAAACCTTAATTTTCGGATGAACTCTCCTTTTATCAATCCCCATCAGGGCACAAGCCTATTTTTAGGTATGCTTCAGACTAATTTTCATTCCAAAGACACCACAGTTTTGAACACATAAATGTGATCTTAAAGCTAAAGCTTAAAAGATAAATTACGTGAGACGGCTAAGGTCCTGGAACATCCCTTCAATGTACTTCCACCTCTCCTTCCCCTTCATTCCTTTCTGTTCTCTCTCTTTCATTACAGCTCCAGAGCTGTCTTTCTGTCGGCATGGCTGTCATCCAGCCAAACTTATCTGTGCCCTCCTGTCTTGCCTGTCTCAGTGTATTCCCATTAGAGAGCCGCTTGAAGGGAGCATGGCAGGTATGAGTGCATCCAGCCTGCATGTCTCCTTTCTTCCTGTCTGTCTGTCTGTAAGTCTGTCAGTCAGTCTGGGGACAACTCTAACCTCTCTTCCCAGCAACACATCAATGCAGACCTGCTTATCCGAAGGAGATTAACGCCACAATGGAGGCAGAGGGAAAGTAAACAGCATAACTGTGAGTGAGCCAATTATATTCTGACATGGGGTGAAACTTTATTAAAGAAAAACCAATTGGGAGTGGAAGTGCTAATTATGTGCTGCTCCCTCAGACCAAACCATCCCAGTGCTTGTTTACTAAAATACTCCACCTGAGAAAAATCACACAGATTTGTGCCTCTGTGAGGGACAGGGCAATGGGACGGTAATGACATTTTCAGAATTTCTGTGTCCGTCAAAGAAGGTACTAGCAGAGAGGTGACATTTTTACAATTTCATAAAAGGAAATACTTGAGGCTGGGTTTCTATCAGCAGTGAAGATGTAGAAAGCAGAAGGCAGGAAGTGAAAAATCTGGAAATTTTCACAACAACTGACTGACCATGTATACCCATGTATTAAAAACTTTTAACTTGCATATGATTTTCCAGTATGAATGTAAAACATTACTCGTACCAATAAAGCACACTTAAGTTAAGAATTGAAACTGAGAAACCTGAGAGTTATTTTCCTAATAAGAAGTAAACTGACAAGTAATGATGATGTTAAAACAAGATTGCTACCAACATTTTAATTTTAGAAGCACACCATAAGCTCAATTTAAATTAATGACAGACATTTTCATTATGAACATATTTGTCTGAACTGGGCAAAGTAAACTGGGTAAAATTGATCTGAATTGATTTATTCTTTGAGGCTATAATGAAGCACTTACAATGGAAGTAAATGGGGCATTTAAAGGATTTAAAAGCAACAATGTAAAGTTCCTAATTTTATAAAAGCAAATATATAAATTTGTAACAGTAAAATTAAATCACGATTTGAGCTGTTCATCATTTTTGTAGTCATTTTAGGCTATTAGTTATATTGTCATGGCAACAAATAGGATGTAAGCAAGCAATATTTTACACAAAAAAAACACATTCGGCATTCACTCCGTGCCCCAGCGTAACCTCTATTTTATTTATTTATGACATGATTTGCTTTATGTTCTTTTCATCATGCCACAAATGAACCTGGAACATTTTCACATTTCCACTGCCCAACTAGTCCCATGCAAAGCATTCTGGAAAAAATTATAAATCCACTGAAATTGACTTCATTTTGCCCTTTTTATAGACCTTCTTCAAAAGTTACATTGCATTCATGTTGTCATACTGAATATCTGGTATTTAGTACAAGCAAGAACAGTCTATCTACAGGAAGTGCCCTTCAGCACAGAGTCATATTTGTCTACACAAAAAACCCAAATCAACCAAAGCTCCATGTCTCTTTTTGATCTATGTTGCAAGGACCCGAAAGTCCACGAGAATAAGAAATAGTCTTGCTGTAACACTTCCTCCACTTTGTGAGTGACTTCGACATCACATCCTGTTACAGTAAACAGGCGCGCGCAGGTGCCGTGCTGTGATATTCATTCCCTTCCGATCTGAGACGGAGCTTGTTTTGAATGCCGCACACTTTCCTGCCCGTGTTGTGGGTACAGATATTGCGAGCGTGTTTCTCAGAGATGGCGAAGGGCAAAGCTAACAGCCTGTTCTGCTTGAGTCACAGCAGCAAACAGAGCTCCAATGACATGTGCGCTGCGGGACCTGACACCCCCTGTGACCCGAGTCTGCACTCTGCATTAGAGCTCACGTCCACCGCACCAACAACAACAAACATATGTGCTAAAATGTGCTAACCAAGATAGCTGCTACTCCACAGGTTTGCCCATATAACTTCCGTGAATGTCACCGGCACAGAAACAAACAAGAATTCTTTTACACTTTTAAAAATGAAGGTTCAAAAAGGGTTTTCTTTATACCTTTTAGTGATCAGTGAGCCATTTCTTCCTCAGCCCGAACAACATTAATAATAAAAAGTAGGGCTGCAGAATTCATAACATTTCTAATCAAATTATAATTACGAATGCAACAATTACGTAATCATTCAAAAAAAGGCAACAATTGGCCTTTCTCACACCTTCCGTATTTTGCACCGGAAATACGCAATTGCTGTGTAAACCTATTTCCGCCCCGGTATGCTGGTATGTTCTAACACCGATAACCCGGTAAACTACAAAGATGGCGCAAGCATCGAGCAAGAGTTGTTGTAGCGTAGCGGGCTGTTCTTGCAGTGCCCAAAAGCAGCCTTGTTTATCTTTCCACTCCTTCCCTGCTAACGAAGAAGGAAGACGAAAACCTCTAGTTTATGAGGCTCCTCGCTTTTCCTCCGAGCGGGCAGCATCTAGCCCTCACAAAAACCTGCCCGTCTACTACATTTGATACTATGACAAGCAAACACATGAACATAAACACAGACATTGCCAGAGAGAAAACAAATATGTTAGCTGATGATGGCAGCATCCGGCTAACGTTAACATTATGCTATCGTCGCTAGCTGCTACACACAAGACTTTCACTTGGACCAGAGGCAGACAGTGAATGTCATATTATTTGTAACATCACGACCGCAACTGTTTTATTGCTTTAATAAAGTACATGTCTTCTATACTATCCACTTGCCACTGTCAAAAGAACAAGCTCTTATTCCGCGTTTAAAGTGAATAATATCCCGTTAACGTGATATTACTCACTTTATTTTGTTGAACATGGGCTCGTTCTTTTGACAGTAGTTAGTAATTATTACAAGGAAGGTTTGACAGCAATTTGGGTTTCCCTCATCAGGTTTTAGGTGCGTAAGCCACATTAAGCGTTTTTAATGTTAAGCATTTTAAAATGTCCCTTTTGCATACCTTGAAAGTTATGGATAAACTCTTTGGTTTGGACCCCACAGCTTCAGCACGGTTAGTAATAAACATAGTTAGTATTAACGTGTTGCAATGTTCATTGGCATGCTAACAGAGCAGCGGTCACCATTTTTACGAGGCTGTTTAACGCAGAGAACTGATTAATGATTAACTGTGTGCGCGCGCGTTCCTCTGATCACATTCTGTAATGCACACATTTAATGCTTTGCTCCGAATCCTTATTAAATGTGCACAATTACAAAGGCATTAAATGGAATGAAATAAAGCAAGGAAGAGCTCATTAGTTTAAGACCGTGTGATTGAAGAGAGCATAAAATAGAAATTATTCTTGAGTTTAAATCAGAAAGCTAATTAAAAACTCTAATGAGTGTTTTTGTAATTATGGAAGAATCTCTCTTTCTCACGCTCACTCATCTTCTACCACTCAGACCCCACACCTCTCTTTCTCTCCCTCCGTCATTAGACAGAAGTATTTAAAAGTACAAGGTCGAGAATTCATCCTCATCTTTATCACAACAGTATCCCTTAATATGAAAACCAATTATCATCCTGCTATAGATATATCACCGGGGACATACTGCATGCATTTTTCATAGACGTGTGAATCTGCACGCATAAAATAGGTAAAGGTTATAAAACTATTTTGACTTACTGTCGATTATTGAATAGTGTTTCTTTAACTATGGGCATATGGCCTTGCTGACTTTTAGAATAAAAAACTAATGTAGTTAACTAATGTTAACTAATAAATCTTATTGCAAAGTGTTGCCAAAATAATATTACTGTAAGCATTTTTACTAGCATATGTGAGTTCAGAAAATTGCAGATAATAATATTTCTATACAGGATTTTTTTATATTTATATAATATATATATATATATTTCTATACAATATATATATATATATATACACATACAAAGAATACATACAGTACATACATATATATGCATGTATGTGTGTGTGTGTAAATGTTGCAAAAGTAACACAAATCTTTTCTGTTATTAAAAATGGGACATATAAGTGCCTGCTATTGAAAAAAACACCCATAAAAAGATTGATAGATGAAAAACTAAATGAAGTGGATCAACGAGGCCTCATTCTTCTAATGTAAGTGAACCACCTAAAACTGCAATACATTTATGGCTACAGAGAGAGAAAGAGAGTGCAATGGTGGAGAGAGAATTTCTATGAGACTCCATCTCCAGATAAATGAAACATGGCATAATGTAATAATATTTTCATTTAAATAAGAAACAGTGCAGCCGGATCATTCTCTCTTGTTCTGTGGGCAGGGAGAGAACGAGGGAAAGTGAGAGGAGATTGGAGCTGTCAGGGCCGAACGGCATGATTTGGAAGAACTATCAGCCTGGTTGTGGCTGCCATATTTCTGCCTGACTGGTGAAGGACATGCACACACACACACACAGATACAAACACACGACACTGAAAAGGAGAGAGGTTGTCTATCCAGACATATACAAGTAGTATAGTGGTTACTACTGGGCAAAATGTGATGAAAAGCAGCATATAGAAAGAGAGATGTTCTTATAGACTAAGTTGTGAGGGTTTATTAAATTGTGATTTTAATTGTAATGTTGCATAAAACACTCAAAAACTAGCACCGTTTCCATCCAAGTTAAAGAGAACAAAAATATCAGTTCCTAATAAACTCACATTAAATATCACTAGAGAAATAGAAGAAGCCACTGAATATAATAATTCTCAAATATAACAAATTACTAGCACCTAGTGAGCAGAGGCAACACAATAAATGCAGTCTTGTTCTCGGAGGAAATTGTAAATTGTAAATACTTTAACATATTTTGCTTATAACAACATTTTAAGATGCTGTGCAACAAAATCAGTCCACTGGTTAGCCAGGTTATGCAGTCCCACATGATTTTTATAAGTCTCATGTGGGATTAGATGATAGTGTGACACAGCATCATCAGCTCAAACATCTGCATGAGTCTGTGGGAGGACTACCACTAGTGGTAGACAGGGGGAATGTTTGGAAACTTGTTTGCATACAGACATCATTTTGCAATATCATTTTGTGATGCTAGAGAATAAGAAATTACAGAGTTTACTTTTAAGTCCAACAAAGAGACACATGAGTGAAAGCACTATTTGACACTGAGCAGACTTGACAGGTCCCTTAAGCAGTGGACCACAAGCATTCAGACGTCGACCTCCCATTCACCTCCGACAACAGCAGGCACTGCATACCGACCCAGCGCTGAACCGCACACACACACAACAGTCACTTTGTATAAACCAGTTAGCGCAGATGACAGAGCACGTTTTTCGTGGCTTTCATCTCAATGCCAGGCATGGCTAAACAATAAAAAAGACTGATGTGTGCGGCTGATGGAAGATAATGTGCCGTAATGACAAGCGCACGGACAACACCTGCTACCACAGTCATGAGTTTCTGACTATGGATGGAATCTTCTAGAAATATGAAGGACATTGTACTGTTCTGGAATGCTTGTAGAAAAATTTGAGACATGGGCTGTCACAGCAAAATAGAAGCCTCTTTTCACCCTCCAAAAAAGAAAAAAAGGGTTGTTAAGAGATTAAATCAAAAAGTTCACAAATAAAAATTCAGTTAGAATTGTGTAGACAACTACAAAATTATACGAAATGAAAACTGCAATTTTGAGCTGTAACGATGGCAATTGTGAAAGGAAATCGGGAAAGGTAATTGAGCTGGGGCCGTAGCGCAGTGGTGATGCAATTCTGGAAACTTAACTTGTGATTGTGAGAAACAAAGTTGAAATAAAGCCCAAAACTGTGGTGCTTAAAATTTCACTTAATTCAAAAGTTATAGTTACAATACTGTAAATGTCAGTTTTGAAGTGGCAATTGTGGAATACAAAGATGCAATTGTAAGAAATAAAGTCACAAGTATTATTATTATTATTATTGTTTTAATTATACTGTTAATAATACTCTTTCAATAATACTCTGAGGCAGATACAAATATATAACCACTCCAGAAATAAAAATATAAATTTGACATTTACATGTGAATTAGACAGAGAACAGATGCACTTAATCTATTTTAAATTAGCATTAAAAACCCCTGGCAAGACTCAGATATATATATATATATATATATATATAT
>JAUMHP010000057.1:13878392-13895828 GCA_032361065.1 Enteromius trimaculatus
AACCGTTTAAACTGTATGCAACTGTTAAATTGTTGCCAGAATTATAGCAATCAAATAAATTACAGTACCCTGTGAAAAGCTGCACAGGGTGCTAAAATGCAAACTACAATGTTTAGTCTGCGTAACGTTCAATAGATTTTTAGGTCAGGACCACATAAAAGGTAAAATGCCTCAATATTAATACTAATTACAACAAACCTAGTTAACCCCTATTGGTAGATCTTGTAACCATATGCTAAAAAGAATAATATAACTACAAAAAATATCAAAAGTAGCTTTGCACACTGGTGAAATAATGTTTGTTTTTACTAGCAACATATAAATCATAAATATTTCATTATAGCACAGTGATGTTTTAGCAGTGAAAAGCGTGAAATGGACGTACATTTTTTTTGTTTGCAGTCTATCAGATCTTAAAACTTCTAGTGGATAGTCACTGAAGGTGTTATTAGTCAGTTAGCATTGTCATAATGTCATTTTATTGCAACTACAGATTGATAAGTTTCATGGCATTTACAGCTCAGGTGACTTGTTTAAAAAAAAACAAAATAAAAACTGGGGGCAAACTGAGCAAAGACATTAGCATGCAGTGGGTCCTGAACTAGCCAAGCAACTGCAATTGAGATGAATGGGAATGCAAACAGATAGCTTTCTCCAGGTATTCAGACATTCTTGATTAATATCTTCTACTATTATTGCTACTGCTAATTAGATGTCAAAACTCCCACAGGGGGTCTGGAGAAAAACTGCAATTGATAATCACTGAACACCACCAGTGGCTCGAGGGGCTGGTAACAGCTTGCGGTCCATTCAAGCTTATCTTAGTGAGTAAGAATAAACATACACACACAAAAAACAAACGGTTAGAAATAATTATGGACACACTGGAGGAAGACTTTTATCTGAGATTGTGCAAAATTAGAATAGTTTATCACTCTGGACTAGTATAATTAACCACATCCATAACACTGGCGAGCTCTTCTTCTGTGAAAATGTTTACTGCAGGCAACTATGATATCTTAGTTCCTTAAATTTTGCATTGTGGGACAACATTTGAAAATGCATGTGTTGAACTTTTTTTTTGGTAGGAAAAAGTATGGAAGCATATTTCCAAGCCTAATCTCATAATTCTGACTTTATATCTCACAATTGTAAGTTTATGTCTCACAATTCTAAAATACGTCAGAATTGTGAGTTCGTATCATGCAATTCTGAGAAAAAAAGTGAGAATTGTGAGATAAAAAGTCACAATAACCTTTTTAAATTGTTTATTCAGTGGCAGAAATGGGCTTCCATAGATATTAAAGTGAAAATGAAAATCATTTTTTCACCTTCAAGTCATTCCTGACCTGTATCACTTTCAACTGCAGAACAAAATAAGATATTTTGAAGAATGTCTTAGTGCCGTTTATCCATGCAATGCAGTGGGGTTCAATGTTGGTTCTGGCAGACTTTCATTATACAGACAGAAACAGTTCTTCAAAATAAAAAAGTGAGTAATAATGACAAAAAAAAAGTAACTTTTAACAACTATACTGTACATGACGCATCAAACAGAACACTTGCATGACAATCATACAGCTTAAATACTGAGAAAAATATTTTCCAAATAACATTTCAATATTTATGTGTTGAAAGAAACTGCGAGAGACTTCTGGAGAATCATAAAATACATTTCAATCCCACTTACCATCATATACTATAATTCCATTATGGCTTCATATAATGATATTGCACTTTATATTATAATAAAAACACATTTAGGCACATTTAGTCACAGCTGCAGAGAACTGAACAAAGAAGATTCTTTAAAACAGAAGGCTATTAGCTCCACCAACATTTTCTGCTTGGTTTCCTAATGCAAGTTTGATAATAACACTTTCTCTTTAAGTTTCCTGGTTAAGCACTTCAGCCAGGCTCTTCAGCCTTGCATTGTGGGTTAGCTCATAAATTAGCAGCATGAGATTGCACACTTGATTAGTTACGAGCAAATCGAGAGGGAACTGCTGCGCTAATATTTAAGTCCTAAAATGAAAATGGAAAAATTAAAATGGAGTTTTCTTTGCTCACTTGGGCCAGAGTCCAGGAAGCAGTTAGGGGCCATTATCAGTGTTTCACCTGAGTGGGAGCCTTTCTGAGTGGCACTCATTTAGCTGAAACGGTCTTTCAATTACTGAATTAAAGGGGCCATAAAACATTTGCATATGTCCATTTCCACTGTGATCAATGAAGAGTTTGTGCGTTTAAAATTGGAATACGTGGACATGATTTATACGTTTTGGAAGTCACTGCAGAAGAGGAGTTTGTACAAACTTCACGAACACACTCTTGGTCTAAAACTTTTAATCAAATATACCTCACTGTAGGACAGATGTCACACAAAGATTAAGTGAGACAAAGGGGACTATAATGTTTCTTCTACCAGGCTATGTTAAACCACATGTTCATTTAACCTTACAAATAAAACTTTAACACCTTCTTAAAAGCACTTTTTAACCTCATTACTTTATTCACACTCTATGCATCAACACTATCATTCCACAAATATTTTAAAAAGGTACAACATCTGCACTTCTACTTTAGGTCCCACACAGCTACAGCTGCGATACTCGTCCCGATGTCCCATGTCTCTTAAGTGTCAGAAAACATCACTTTTCATTGTTCATCACATTTTTGTTTTACACTTGACACCTGAAAGAGTGTTCCTGAACATATTAGCATATTCACATCAAACAAACATAGCCCAATCCCTAAACACAGCTCTAAAATATCACAATAATTAGCCCTAAACTTAATAAGTCTTACAGTATTAAAAGGAACACTCCATTATTTTTACCATTTTTGAATCCATCCAGTCGAACTCTGGGTCTGGAGGTAGCACTTCAGGTACACAGTGTATCATTGCTCCTGCTGCACCCATGGCACGCAACAAAGTTGCTTGATTTGTACAGCAAAATGAGTGTTACCGTTAGACCCGGAAATGGATTAAAAAAAAATGGTAAAACTCAACTGTTTAACTCTAGGAGAGGAAAATATTGTAGTGTTCCTTTAAATCTGACAACTGGTTGTAGATACAGTATCCTGCAAATACACACACAAATATACTTCCTTGTAGAATACAAGTATTAGTTTTTTTTTAACAAAATGATGAAAATGATCACCATCATCATGAAAAACTGACAGAACATGACATACAAGTACAGTCTACTGGTACAGTTCTTCAGCGCAACTAAATTCTCAAACGTATTCATTAAAAATATGTTTTTAAATTTAAACACTTGGGATATGCAACACCCATATTCCTTAAGGCTCAACCTACTCTAAACAGCTGCGGTATGTGAAGCAACACATTGATGCTTCCAGCTACAAACGTATGGTCACATGGCAGAGAGCAGAACCATGCCGGTAAAACAGCTAATTACAGTAATGAGCTCTTTTCCTCCTGAACGCCACAGAAAAAGCAACAATTTAAACTCTGACGCATCTCTAATTACATAGCTGTAATGCAGATTCCCTGTGCTCTCCAATGACCTTGAACAAGCTCTTTCCACTGAATATGGATAACGCTCTCATTAGCATTTTAAATAAAGCCCTCTAATTTAAATATTCGTTTGAGCATTGTCAATCCTGATGGGTGCTTTTAGCACTCAAAATGGTTTGCTTCTTATTGGCTAAGCTGTGATAGAAACACTTCTTCCCATTTGCGCATCTCTAACTCTGCCCCGTGTTTTGTACCTGGGCCGCGTTATTGATTAATTCTATTGGATGATTAATCTTTATTACTGCTCATGCTCCTCTGATCCACTCTCTTGTGCCAGGATTAAAGCGAGGATGATAAGTGCCCCGCTAAGCTTGGCCAGATCCTCAACGGCATCCT
Organism: Enteromius trimaculatus; assembly: GCA_032361065.1. Lineage (NCBI taxonomy): Eukaryota > Metazoa > Chordata > Actinopteri > Cypriniformes > Cyprinidae > Enteromius > Enteromius trimaculatus. The sequence continues at coordinate 13,882,270 of JAUMHP010000057.1, forward strand.
TACGAGCCCAGATAAGTTCCAGCCAGATTGGATTCTGTATCTGGAGCTTTGTGATCAAACATGAGTCCCTGTCAGAATTCAGTTTTTGTCTGCTTACTTCACAAACAGTCGGTGAGGTTCACAGGAAGTTCATCCTCAACGATGAAGCAACCGATCTTCACACTATGCTTGACCTATCAAAACTCTCAAGTGAGATGGACAAGAAAAGAGGATCCCATACAGCAGATATCATTTAGCAACAGCACTGTAAATGCCCTCACACTTGTCATGTAGCATCTGCAGAATGTGAGCGGCAGAGTGAAACTGTCACAAAAAGGTCAAACAGTCAACTTTGAGACTTTTACAATCTTGAAAACCTGGTGGTGAGAAAGTGATTGGCAAGAACTGAGTAGTACTTTAGGACCACACAAATCATGTTTCTGAATTAAGCACAGATACTCAAAAAGTATAGTAGGTCACCCAAAACTAAAGTTTTGTTATTAATTACCCATATATTTATTTACCCATAAATACATGGGTATTATGATATTATCATGGTATGGTATGGTATTATTATTCACTTGATTAAAAGTGACACTGTTTTTCATGTTTAATACTGTAAAACGAATATTGTATAAATTAATATTATGTGACAGGACTTGACAGGATTTGACTGGAGCGCCAAATTGCTGCTATATTCAGCTTTCTTGTTTGTTTGTTGCATTTATTCTATTTTTACCTCTAAGTAAAGAGAAAGAACTTTACAGTGAGCACATTGGGGAGTTTATGAAATATTACTGCAATATACTTTAAGTACACAGACTCAATTTATAAATGTTACATATATGTAAATGCACTTACTTTTTTTTAAGAATGTAAAGGTTTAGTTCACACAAAAATGAAAATTCTGTAATTAATTACTCACCCTCATGTTGTTCCAAACCCGCAAGTTTATCTTCTGAACACAAGTGAAGATATTTTTGATGACATCAGAGAGCCATCTGACCCTCCATAGACAGCAACACAACTGAAATAGGTTTGGAACGACATGAGTGTGAGTAATTAAAGATTAAGGGTTTTCATTTTTGGTGAACTAAACTTTTAAAGAGCTAGTTAACCCACAAAAAGGTGAAAATTCTGTTATCATTTACTTACCCAGATTTCTTTCCAAACATGTTTTTCATTATGTGCAAACAGTGTGAATTTAACTTTTTCACTCACCAGCTAATTTGGCTATTACATTAATTTACCGGCTGTTCATAACTTCTGCTACCCAAAAAAAAACAAAAAAAAACCCTGATATAAACCCCAGCTTGCAGCTGTCCACACTGGACATGAAAAAGTGGGCATTGAAAAAGACTTGAACTTTGTGTCAGTACGCAATAAATAGAATGTGGCTTCAGTTTACTGTTAGGGGTTTCTTGTGTTGCACTGCATACAGTGTATACAGCATCACTGATCATAATGGATTTTATTGTATTTTGTCAAGCCACTTGCATCTGGTGTCCTTTTTTGACTCTTTGTTATTGTTTTAATGCAGCGGTTCTCAATCCTGGTCCTCGCATGCTCTGCATATTTTGCATGTTAACACACCTGATTCTGATAATCAGCTCATTAGAAGAGCTCCGTGCATGAGCTGTGTTCCCAATCGACATGGTCCCTACACGGTGTCCTTACTTCACTTTAGAACATTCATTCACGGATTTGCACCGCAAATAAGTGAATATGATTTAAATTACGTCTCGCACACTCTGTGCAAGATCAGCGGTTCTCAATCCTTGTCCTCTCCTCGCTCCTCCTGCGTAATTTAAATCGTAAAATTCACTTATTTACAACGCAAACCCGTGAATTAATGTTTCGAAGTGAAGTAAACTTTAATGGACACTGTGTAGGTGTCATTTCAAACCCCTGGTGGCAAACATTAGTCAGAATATCTTCTTTTGTGCAGAAGAAAGAACATCATACAGGTTTGGAATGACTTGAAGGTACGTTCATGACAGAATTTTCTATTCGGCTTAATTGACCCTTTCAGTTTCTAAAGTAAAAGTAGTGATCAGAGTGTGGCAAAACGTAAGCTATTATACACTTTGTAGTGAAGTTTCCTGAAATAAAAACATACTTCCAGATGTTTTTTATTTCCAGAAATAAAAAAAAAGTTCCAGTAGGAAATTGGAGTGAATGTTCCATTTTTTAACTGCAAAGCTGAAATGGTTTCTACTTGTGTACTTTGATAAGCTAAATTTCCCTAAGATACAAGATTGCGATTTATGTTTCTGTTTCACACAAGCCCTTGAACCATTGCGGCTGGTCAGGGAAATGCGATTTCACAGGCCTGTCTGGATCACTGACACCTTCTCGACGGCACAGGCGCTGATGATTCACAGCCTTGTTTTTTTTTTTTTTTTACCTATAACTCGTCCTGGCCTTTATCCTCTTCTGCTGGCGATTATGATGAAGGGCTTCAGCGGGAATTGTCGATTTGGTCTTTCATCAGGGTCAGCTCGACCATCCGTCACACCCACCATTCTCTGCACATAGAGGGTCTGGCAGCAGTCGAGTTCACCGCAGAAAGGCACAAGGGCTTGAATGCTGTAAATCTGCTGCAGATGGGAATGGGGGGCTTGAACAGAGTTCATATGCCCATAATGCTCCTGAGGGCGCAAAGGAGCACGGACAATTCTATGAGCAACAATACCTCTTCAACTACACAGCGTCACACTAGTGCTAGAAAATAACTAAATAAAAGTATGAGTACTTATGCTGTTTTTTCAGTAATTTCAGTTTCACAGGACACAAATCTAAAATCTAAAAGCTAATTTGTTGGTCAAGAAAAAAAGATGTTTTGCTCTACTGCAAAACATAAATTTGCAGTAGAGCAAGCTGAAGGAAAAATAAAACCTGCTCTCATATTTTTACCAATGGAAAAATAATTTAATTTTTTATCAGCCACTTCATTCACGTTCATTTAAATAAATAATTCATTGATCAGATAAATAATTTACTGATTCAGCTTAACCCAGCATTTTCTTTTTTAAAGCAAGAGGTGTATTTGAATGCTGCTGTTCATCACTACGTAAAGGTGTGTTTTCGAGTGTTTTCAAGTATTTTTTTTTGAAACATCAAATTCAATTTAATACTGTCATTCAAATTTAGGTGTTTCTTGCCAGACAGATGTTCTAACTGAAGAATTAAACCGTATGACCAGATGATTATACACTTAAAACCCCAGATAACATCAGTTAGTTAGACACTTTTTTGTTAGCAGTGTGTAGCATAACTATTTTTAAAAAGTGAATTAAGGAAAATCTAAACAAAAGTAGTTTGTGAAGTAATTTTACCAACAGTTCAAGATGCAGAATTGAAATTGCGTTACATTTCCAAAGTGTGTCTAAGCATTGTTGGTATACAGTGATATTTTCCTGTCTTTTACACTTTTTAAAAATAAAGGTGCTTCAAATGGTTCTTCAGAGCGATGCCATAGAAGAACCATTTAGTCAAAGTTTAAAGAACCATATCTTTTTTACCTTTTTATAATCTAAAGAATCTAAGAATTTCCCACGAAGAACCTGTTGTGAAACAGAAAGTTTCTTCAGATGTTAAAGGTTCTTTATGGAACCATTTAGACAAACATGTTCTTCTAATGCAGCGTGAAGCACCTATTTTTAAGAGTGTACACAGTTATTACAAAGCCCACAACCAGGTACAGGCAACTTATGCTGTCAATAATCAGGATAATCACAAAGGTATAACACTTATCTGTATTCCTCAACTAGAATTTACAAAATGCTTATGAACCTTAAAAAGGTCCTACTTCATGTCCTGTCCTCTGCCTCTATCTATAAAAATGGCACAAATAACATGTATAAATGCAGCCAGTTAGAATAATACCATCCTCAAATTAATTTAAGTTAAGTACAGTATCTGGACTGCAGTAGAAACAAAAATGTAAAATGATTCATATTTAAAACTTTACATATCAAATTGTAATAATGTTTTAGAGTTATACAGTAATATTGCGAATATTACAATCCACAAAAAGTTCTACAAAGAAAATGTCAGACGGAAAATAAAGACCTAGTTGAAAAAGCAGCCTTGCACAAAGCCTGCACTAGCAAGCACATCACTTCAGAGGCTAACATACAGCAAGAAGGTGTCTGCAACCCTCCTGGGGCTTTTTTTCCCTATTTCCCGACACTGTGTAATAGAGAGCAAAGGAAAAAAAAACCCCAAAAAAACTCAACAACACACGGTTACTATGTTAGCTTTCACATTTCTCAAGTGTAACGCACATATATTCCCAGAGGGCACGTGGCTTTATTTATTTATTTATGTGTTTTTTCAGCATGGCTTCCACTGTTCAGTTCACCAACATTTATATTACACACAAAAATCAAGCTAATCAATATGTAAGCCTTATACACTTATATTAAGAAATTATGCATTTGTTACAGACAAGCTAAAAAGTGCTTTTTAAACATGTTTCTAAAAAGAAACCAACTTTAATAGTATTAAGTAAATAAATAAATCAAAGAAGTACAGTATTATTATTCGGGTCAACTTTTGTTACTTTCTGAGGAGATTATTGATGCTCGGCCTAAAACAACAGCGGCAGAAATCTCTGAGGATGATGAGAACTGATGGGTGTTTGTGTCAAAGGACTTCAGGAGTGGAATAAAAAGTACCAGCAACAGCAGCCAATTGCAACTGTTAATGGCTTAACATAAAACAAATCAAAAGTACATTAAACCAGAACATGTCAATAGTAACTTCCATATAGATAAATCAATTTAGAGCTGATTCCTGTTTTTAATGATGATGATGATGAATATAATCTACCTTTTAAATGTTTGCCATCAGTAATAATTTTATAATTTGACACTGGAGTAATCACTGCCGTTTCAAAAATACATCTGTACCATCATAAGAAACCTTTTTCGAAAACGCGGAGAACAAAAAAAAAAAAAAGTACTGACCCCAAACTTCACATACACATAAAGCCAAATATTTATTCAATATATATCTCCATCTACTTCATCTACACCTGCATCCCTACTGAACCACACCAGCTCCCTTTCAAAAAGATCTCTCTTATAGAAAACATTGGAACAGTTGTTTTGTCCTTCGTGTACACCATAAATCAAAGCCATCAATTTCTGTGTCGAAGTCAATGTCACACAGCTCCTTTTGAACAGGGCCCAGTCAACCATGAGCTTCGTTTTGGAAGCCTCCATCAGTAAACGAGTAAAACCTCAAGGGCAAAGCCATTATTAAAGTGTGCCGGCCTCATAGCTGCGTGAGTCAACTGCCCCTTGGCCCACGTCATCGCTTAAACTTAACAGTATCTTTCCAGCCCTGCGGACACATGTTACAATATTTCCTTTCTGTCAGGTTACAAGCGATCAAGACAGGGTCGTAATCCCTTTGCTGCTCGCGAACGGGGCAACGCGACACAAAAGGAACATGAAGAGAGGGAGGAAAAAATGAAACGACAAAGACGGATGAATATAGAGGGAGAAGCACAGAACAAAAGCGAGAAGGCTCTTCAAATGCCAAGAAGGAAGTTATCGGGACAAAGCAGACAGAGAGAAAAAAAGTGGCGTTTGACATCGCTCATCACTCTACCAGTGATTGGGCATAATTATGGCTGGCAGAGTGAGCTTCCACTGCAAAGGCTGTCAACCGCCAGACAAATGATGGCAGAAGTTAAAAAACAATGAAAGCCATTCACGGCCATTACCAGCCAAGAGATGGCTCCTCAATAGCCCCATGTATTGCTCTATCAAACACAGCACTGGACTTCAGTCGAAAACACATCAGTCAGTGCAGAAAAATAAGGCAATTGGATTGAGAAATGTATTCATTTGCATTCTCGCAATAAAGACTTTGCTGTTGTATTTTAATGAGCCCGATATATTGAGATGTGAGCATCGGGCAAGGAGTAAAACATTCTGGGATTGTCTGATCTTGTCTTCCTTCCCAAACACTTTGAGGAAGTGAGCTGAATACAGATCCCTTTGCGTCTGTGGTCGCCATTATTCCCCAGAGTATGCGAGGGGAAGCAGAGTTGTGCGATTTTGCCTGGAACGATTGGCGGTTTCGTGAAAGTTGTGTTGTTGTGTTTATTCTCACTTCAAGATTGCTTATATCCTGTTTCATCACGAGCATAACAGGTTAACAGCCCAATTAAGCGAGAATTTAGCTTGTGTTAAATACGCAGCGAACAGACTCGTTTGCAGACAGAATTAAAGAAATGATTAAACTGTGAAACATTACTGGCAAGACAGCCATCAAAATACAAACTATTTCTTCAAAGTAAATAATGGAGAGCTTGACTTGATTCACAACAGCTCAATGACTAAACATTACTGTAACATACGACTATAATATTTGCATTATCTCTTTATTTTTCATTGTTGCAAAAGATTTCTGTTCGGAATCAATTATTTCAACCAAAGAATCTTGAAAGTTTTTCCCATTATTACTATGGTAAACTATGGTAAAGCAGTTTTTACCATAGTTTTGATCAAATAAATACATCCTTGGTGAGCATAAGACCCCACACAGTACTTTAGCTCTGGTAATAGTGAACATTTCATAAATATGGACTGAACTGAAGTTAACGCAGAGAGTTTGATAAGCAGAAAATGAAAAACGATGGGTTGAGCTACTGCATGCATTCCTTTGTTTTACATTATATAATTCAACCCAACAGATTCTTGTTTTCAAAAAGAGTGTAATTTTATTCAGATGTAGTCTTGAACTAACAAAGAAACACTTACGCATATAAAAACAATACTGTATGGTTCATCTCATTTCTAACATGAGATGACATTTCTGCAAAAATAAATATTAAATACCTGGGAATTGTAATGTGCACATTTACAGACGTTGAATCGCTGTACGGTTGGACAGAGAGGAAAACAGTGCAAGTGGATGTAAAAATGAAAAATATTTGCAACAAAATCAGAGCATCCGGCACAAATGAGACTTTTGCAATAGGCTGATGTTCTACGATGGCAAGAGCCTGAGAGAAATTCAATGCTTATGACTCCTAAGATGGAGCATGCTGAACCACACACAGCCGCTGGTTAGCCACAGGCTGCCCTGGAGATTGTCTCATCAGAATCCCAGCACCGCATGATGAGCTGACCCAGACAGTAAAACATCACTGGCCCAGTGCACAACAGCTGTATTAAGATCCATCTCTGGTGATCCGATCGCAAGTGGTCAGCCGAGACAAATTGTTGTTTACACTTAGTAGTAACAAGCATATCTAATGTGTCTCTCCTGACCGCTTGTGAACTGATACCGAAGGGAAAGTCTCTAATTTTCAGACCTGATGTCACACGTAAGAAAGAACGAGCAACTGCATTGCATTGTGCTCCTTTCTTGAGTTTCCTTCACTCTGCGTCTGCTTTCCTCACTTTGACACTTCTACTGTGCTAAAATTCACAAAATGTATCCAATCAGACACAGCATGTTTATTTCCATTCATTTCACGTTATCTTTTGATGATTACTAAACTGTTTAGAGAGGCTTTTTTCTGTGTGTTGAGTGCTTAATTTGTCACATCCATAGTTTTAGAACCGCTTGTAATCTCACCAGATAAACAGGTAAGGGGCAGGAAACAATTAACTCTCCATACAGGAGATAACCATGATGGGCAAAACTGAAGGTTATAAGAACTGCACTTGCAATACTTATCACAAACAGAACAACACACAAGAGCCCACATCTGGTTCTGTAAGCGAGGTCAGGATTCTCATTAGTGCTAAATGAAGTCCAACTAATCTGCTGCTCGTCTCTCTAATTGAAGTCTCACAGCCACAATAAAATAGTTAGCTTGTTATTTAATGGTGCACTACGTAACTTGTTTGTTCAAAATTTATATCGTGAGTAATAGTACTCTCATAAATGCACAGCAGAGAATAACACAAAGAGAAGAAATTGTTGAAAAATATAATTATTTTTGTTTTCTTCATGCACAAAAAGTATTCTTGTAGCCTCATAACACTATGGTTGAACCACTGATGTGAAACAGATTATTTTAACAATATCCTTATATACATCCTACATCCAATATCCTATCCTAACTAATTTTTAGGGCCTTGAATTTGTCAGATGCATACAATTGCTCTTAATATTAAAACATATTTTGGCTGGATATGCCCAAAAATAACATGTACCATATAAACTATATTGGGATATACATGTGATTATTATGATATAGAATTACATAATCTGTGAGAAGATTTTAGTCATACCACCCAGATCTAATACAAACTAGAATAATAGCAAATGTTCTGTGTAGTTCTGCAAATAAATATTAATATTGTGTTACGCATTTGGTAAAGGTCATCAGTCTGAGGTCAAAAGGGCTGCTTAGACTGGAAAAGTTGTTTTCAAAAGTTACAGTATGTTTTTATAGTGCATGAAAGTTTTATTTTTTAAAGGTTTCATGGTATAATCCCTTTTAATTTATTCATTTGATCTTGTTTAATATCAAAATGCAGCCATCTGCAAAAGCGGTTTTGTTAAGTGACATAAATTATTGGTTAATTCAGGATAAGCAATGACATTTTTGTACAGCGCACTCTGCTTTAATGCCTGCTAAGTGCAACATTAACAATTCAGGCTATACCTTCCTCTGGAGTGACATCTAAGCATATGCTTCCTGACAACATTCACAGAAACATTCTTTCATGCTGGGAGGTATGATCATAGCCTTTCATCCTTCATTTTCACCAGTCCCAGAAAACAGAGCGGCATTTAATTCCTCCGCAGTGAAATAGGAACCTGGCTCCTATTAACTGAGTCCAAGAAGCATTATGGTTTTTACTGCAAGCTGCCTTGGAGATGAAAAAGAAGAGGCTGGGTCTGTTGGGTTTAAAATATGAATTGGAGTTCTGGGTGGCATTTATTGCACTTTATAATTCTCTGATGGCAGTAAAACTCATCTTTTGCTGGGTGCAGTGTGGTTTGGAGGAGCAAGGCTTTAAATTAACAGGCACAGGCTGGTTCTAAGAATCACTGAGCCCAGTAATTAAACAGACCGCTGCATCCCTCTATCCTAATGAGAATGGTGTATTGGAGATGCTTAGGAGGACTCGGCTTCCAAAGGCAATCCCAATACCATACACAGTATCGTGGCGACAGCAGTGTTCATTTAGTTGACGAACAGTGTTGGGGGTAACGAATTACAAGTAACGCGGGTTACATAATAATATTACTTTTTCCAAGTAACTAGTAAAGCAATGCATTACTTTTTTAATTTTGGAGTAATATAACAGAGTTACTTTTTAAAAAAAGTTACGCCAGTTACTTTGTTGTCTTATTTATTAACTGACAAGTCTCCTGACTTGTTCGTCTGTCCCTCCGCTCTGTGTTCAGAACTCTTATTTTGAACTTTTGTCTCCTCGCACCTTGTTTGTCGCCACGGCTGCCCAGTAGTTCCTCCGCCCCCTTGTGTGGTATTTTAGTGTATTTACATGGCAGTCAATGAAACAGCCAAAAGCCTCCCGGTTTTCATCCAAAATATCTTAAAATTGTGTTCAGAGGAAGAACAAAGCTTTTACAGGATTGGAATGACATGGGGATAAGTGTTTAATGACCATTTTTTTTCGGGTGGGGGGGTTGTTGGAGGAACCCTGTAAAGTAGTAGGGAGAATGTCACAGGTGCATTTATATATTGCATCCATAATGATGTATTATCATTATTATCTTTATTATTATTTTTTTTTTAAGTAGTACAAACCACCATCCATTTTCATTGCATTAAAAAATCCTTCTGTTTCATCGCAGACAGAAAACAACACAGCACTGGAGTGCACGAGTGAAAGTAAATGACAAGAAAATGCTCATTTTGGGGTGAAGTATTCAACAACATCCTGTGAATCATTCTATCCACTCTTATCTAATGTTTTTTAGCTACCAGCTCTCCTTGTGTCAAGCCTGCTCTTAACTTGCACCCAATGAAGTGGTTCTCTCTTTCTCTCTCTCTCTCTTTCCTCTGGTACTGCCCTCTAAATCAGATTTGTAAAGGTTGTTAGCAGGCCTGCTGTGGCAGACAGACAGAGGAAAAGAACCCATGCTACCCTACATTATTAATCCTGTTTGTTCATGTAGCTTCTCCTTTCACTAAGTAGCTTTCTGAAATGAATGAACCAGGCGAGGGGGAAACCTCCAGCCGCTGTGTTTTCCTTCCCTCATCCCTCCATCTCGTTCGCTGTCTAATTAGGCAGCAGTACGGACAGCACCTGTCTGAGCGGTGCAGATGAGGGCACGGGTTTATGAGCTCAGGTAATGGACATATGGAGGGTGGGAGAAAGGATGAGTTGAACACAGGGAGAACATCTGTGCATGCAAGACCAGTCAGTAAATGTATGTAAGTGTATGCAAGCGAGTGAGTACAAGTACCTTTACAATTACAATTGATGAATCTATTAACTGGGCCGATAAATTAATTACCAGAAACCATCGTTTAGACATCTCTGAATAAAACTGGTGTCTGTTAACATTAAAGCGCAGTATATTTTGGTTCCTAACATTTCAATAAATGACTTTATTTTAAAGTGCCAAAAAAAAATGTACATTTAAAAATAATGACAATACATACTGTAGGTTTATATGTTGCCCACACAAAGAATTCTGGGGGATTAATAATTCTGTGACAAACTAGGTACCTGTATCTGACAAGCTTCTTATTCAGCTGATGTGATTATTTAGGATGCAACAAAAAAAGTTGCAATACATTTTAAAATTACAGTTACATAACTGTGCTACTTCAACTAATTATTTCTCCCAGACAGCAAGTGATGAATACAGAGACACACTTTTCTAGTTTTTGTCTTTTGTTTGGGTGCAGAACGTAAAAGATTTCCGACACTGCATTCTAACTTCCCGTAAGTATTCTCTTTGTTACCTTTGGAATCCTCCGTGACCCACAGATTTGTCTTAGTCTAATAGAGGGAGCCTTTGAAGCTGATTTAATCATTTGATCAGATTGTCATGGCAACACGGTGAGATGCCATGTTGACGGTAATCGCGCTGACATGTGTGCTGATCATGGGTGTTAACAGAACAGAACAATTTCCCACTCATCAGTCACATCAATCACAGACTACATTTCTGCCTTTGATGTCCCATAAAGAGACCTTTTACATGGGACTTTTATGGAGCGAAACAAAGATCTAGGTGCAAACCTTGCTTTTCCTTAAAGAGATCTCAAAATATCACAAACAGTCAAAGACTGAACTGTCACAAGGCCTTACTGTCATCGGGGCTAGCAAACTCAAAGAAACTCATTGCTAAAGGGCACTGTGATTTACCATGCTCAGCTTAGTGTCAGTCTCAGAAGTTCATATTCATATTCAGTACACCTTTCTCCTCGCTGCTTCTTATATCTCCACAGTCACAAAGACTCTCAACTGTTCTTTTTCAGGAGAATCTTCTGAGAATTCTCTTGACTGAAGAAGAGTTTAAAAGGGGGATTTGCCTTCTGTTGTACACCACAGGAACTACAGTATGTAGTTCAGAAGGTAGTTCAAAAGCCCATGTAAATTCTAATATAATTAATTATATAACTAATGATTATAAATGCTTAATTATTAATTAATATATAATTAAGATAATTATTTATTATTATATAATTATACCAACATCAACTTGAATCCAATTCAAGTCTCTTAGGAGAAGTATCTGCAATTATATTTATTAATGTTTTTGTTATTTTTATTATTAATATTATTTTAAAACCACACATAAAACACTAATAATACATTAAACTATAAAGTGGTTTAAAAAAATTATCTAAATGTAAAAATAAGTGCGAAGGAGTATGGGCAATTACTTCTCTACTACTGGCCAATAACCATTATGGTACCAATATACCATGAAATATAAGAAGTATAAAAACATAAGATGCTAAATAAATGTTCCTGGTATATAATTGAGACTGCAGCAATATGATACAAGATGCCAAGGCTCAATGAAAATTTCAGTGCATTTATAATAATAATAGAGAAACACAGTTTTTCCAAAAGCAATATAGTCCATTATCCCCAAATTTCATTAATCTGACTGACTGTTTGCGGTTGCTTGGCACACTTATTTTGATGATTTACTGTAGAGTCAGAAATATATTTTCATCTTTTGTTTTTTCAAGTACTGTATGCCTAGGACTCTGATCTCATGGATTTCTTTTACACTGCCTCTCAATTTCTCAGCAAATTATCACTTTCCATCAACCTGACACATCCACCCTCACCTTTACTCAAAGTGATTTCACCATACTGCTATGCAAACTCACAACCATTTAATATCATTTAACAAGTGCACTATGATTGAAGATATCAGCGTTCCCGGGTGAAAGGAGAACTTTTATGTTAAGAGTTTAAATGTCATTCATCCGAACACTGTTGTGCTCCTGTATTCATGTTCTGGAGAAAACCTTAGCAAGTGTAAAAAAAAAATGTTTGTGATGGAGAAATTTTCTGTGTACAAGCAACAGTCAAAAAAATATGACTGTACTGTAAGCACATCAGTTTCTGATAATAACCCATAATAATGTGTAGTGAACTTTAACAGAGAAAATCAACTAGCGGAAAGAAACGAGATTGTGCACACAAACTCGATAGATGGAGCACCTCATTTACAGCCAAGTTCCCTGCAGCGAAAGCTTGAGAAGCCCCCCTACAGCGAGAACATGACGATGAGCACTTGGAGAATAGCGGTGTTTGAAAATGTGCTCTCATTTGTAGGCCTTTAGCATTAATACACACACCTGGGAGCTAAAGCCTGGCTGGGCGCAGTGTGTATAATTCATTACAAAATCGGAAGAATGCCTAATAACTCTTTTACTTCAGCTACCGGAGTGCAATCATGTCCTCCCGCAGCTGACAACCTCTTATCTCGGTATCCCATGGCCATTCTGAAGACCAGCCAGTTAATCCAATACATTACAAATGCGGAACTTACCCGAGACGAGGCTGTTTACACCTGGATTCACCGGAACAAGTAAGGGCTGAGTTGTATTTTTCTAAAATACTCACTGTGTATAATATATTCTTCATTTAATATTCTAGGATAGCATCAGAGGAATTATTTCCATCTGAAAGTGTGCAAATAATGGAGGAGATGGTGTGCACGGCTCTGAACTAAAAGGCAAAAATCCTTATGCATGCAATAACATCATGAGATTAAAATTAGAGGGAATTCATTTTTCAAGAATATCCGGTAACACTTTATAACGTTCATTAGTTAACATTAATTAACAACATTACGTAACATTAACTACAAATAACAATAACAATACTTCTACAGCATTTATTAATCTTAGATAATCCTAATTTTAACATTTACAAATGCATTATTAAAATCACAAGTTGTGTTTATTAACATTAGGTGAGCTAACATGAACTGGGGCCTATTTCAGAAAGGAGGTTCAAACAACTCGGGAGTTTAAACTTGAACTCTGAGTTGACCAATCCAGAGATTAAAAACTCAAGAGTTTTCGGTTTCAGAACAGGGGATCTGAGTAAGATCAATCAACTCTGAGTAGACTAACTCAGAGTTAAGCGTAT
>JAUMHP010000057.1:13895928-13918899 GCA_032361065.1 Enteromius trimaculatus
AAACCCAGAGTTTCCCTTATCTCAGGGTTAACTAACTCCGAGTTTTCACTTAACCTCCTTTGTGAAATAGGCCCCTGATGAATGAATACCGTAATAAATGTATTGTTCATTGTAAGCCCTAAACACTGCCATATTGTTTGCCCCAAATACTGTCATATCACTACCCAAATGTTTGTGCAAAGAAAGAAGACAGAACTACTGTTCTCACAGTAGTGTTGCTGCAGGTGCCATGTTCCGGAGATGCTGTATTTTGTTGTGAAAGTGAAACTACTTTGTGCTTCCAAAAGAGGACACAACTAGAAATCAGTGGTTAAGTTGTTTCTACAACACTGTTCCAGAACAGTTGAACCCAAATATTAGAGTGTGTTCAGCAAATTTACGGAGAACTGAAATTTTGAGCAATGAAGGGTAAACGTGTTTGCCGTTACACGGCATCAACTTATGGCAGTAATGCACCAAAATGAAAATTCTTGGCCGATATCGAAGCAAAACAAAACGAAACATTGCACCGAAGGCCTGATACCGAATAGAGGTTTTCACATTATTTTCCATATATTTTACAGCCTTGCTGAGCAGAAGAAAATTCTTTGAAAACATTGAAAAATATTCCAGATACTACGTGTGACTGTTATAATGTATTAATAGAGCTGTTGTAATTATTATGATCAATATTATGGTCTTACTTCTCTTTTAAAAATGCCTGAAAATGTTACCTAGCAGCTGACTAGTAACAATCTTTTAGCACAAATTTGGACTAACAAGCAGATACACCGCAAGCTTGTGCAGCACTGCATCAGAAAACATAAGAGTCTGCAGTTACATCGGTGACATGAGATGCAGTGTTAATTATTGCAGATTTAATACATAAATATGTATACACAAATAGCTCTATACAGTAGTTAGAATATAACTATAAGATTAAGTGAAATCCATTTTAGTTCAAAACTACTGTACAAGTTTAAAAAAACCTGAAATTAAGTCATACGGAAAAAGCTGTATGGATTTTTTTTTGTGAAATCTTTATAGTGTTTTTTGGTCTATTGGAGATAAACAGCCCAGATCCCATTAACTTTCATAATATTAAAAACGGCCAGGTCATTAACTGTTTTTTTGTGTATGTGTGTTGCATAGAAGAATGAATGTTTTACAGCTTTGGAACAACATTAGGAGTAAATAATAGCAGAATTGCCATTTTGTTTAAACTATTCATTTGTCAGGAATGTAACAAACAAGATATACATTTCAATCCAATCTCAAGCTTTTATTTCAATGACCATAAAGTACAACGGAGCAGATTAATGGACTTTTAGGCCCTGCTTGTGTTGTGCCTTTAACAATTTACCCCCTAGAGGCTAAGATGATCAGTTTGAAAGGTGTTTGCTTTAACCTGGGAAAACCATCAAGAAGTCTAACCATCAATGATCTCATTTTATAATTTTACTGTCACAGTTTGACCTGACATTATGCATAAAATAAAAATACCTCTGCGACTCACATAAAAATGTGCTTTCGATTGACAGGATGCCGCCTACATTTAACCCACTTCCAGAGATTGTGCAACCTCCACCTTAAAAACCACAGGATGATAAGCACATCAATATATAAACAAATAAATGCAGAGTGCAATGTGTCGACAGGCAGGTGAAGTCCCAGTCAAATCCAGTTCACTTGCAATGATCAACCGCCCTTCCGCAGTAGACCCATAAGCCCATGTAGCTCACAAGCCACACTTTCCACACAATGTTATCGCCTCCGGTGAACATTCACACTATATCTCTGATCTATAGGTCTTAAAGAGAGTCTTGTGTTTTTCGCCTTTGATGTCTAGATTGATTATGTCATCAAAGTAGAAGCACATATAGAGCCTAGATTAGAAAATAATTACCAGTGAGGAAGAAACAGACCCAGGAGATCCAATCTAAGAAGCATCAATCCACATTGATGTAGATATTCATAAACCACAAAGAGATGAAAGGCTCTAGCAGAGTACCATGAAGTAAATCAGGAGCTAGTAATAATCACTCGTGATCAATACTCTTGCACACTGTGTTATCAAAAGCCATTTTTGTTATAAAAAAATGAACAGACATGGTAGCCATGAAGTTCAGATTCCTCTTAACTATCAAGGTTGCATTAAAGGGGTCATGCGTTGCCTCATGCACTTTTACAAGCAGGTTGGTCTGAAATGTGTGTTTGGAGTGTGAGTACACAACCACCCTACAATGATAAAGATCCACCAGTAGTTTTCATTTAATTTAATAAAAATAAGTTGCCCCTTCTGAAATCAAGCCATTCTCAAATGCATGTCGATGTGGCGTCACACAGACAGAGGCCACGCTCACAATAGTTGATTAACAGCAGCGTGTCACACAGACTGAACTGGTGTCTTACCTCAGACCCGTCCTGAGTGATCCGTCATCAGACCAAGACACAGAGACAAGCAAGACTCGTAAGAGATTGAGGTGTTTTGTTGTTGAATGTATTAATGAACATAGCAGTAGTGATTTACCCCCGACATCAGAGTGACTGAAGACGCAGAGGATTAATGTTACGTTTGGTTCTGAAGGGAAACCCGCCCTTGATCAATCAAAATGCGTTTATGTTCACGCGAATCATTCTTGATCCAGCCTCACCTACAGAAGCAGTGACTATAAAGTCTTTTAATGAATCTTTGCAAAATGCCTTTCCTGAAAATGTGCTAATTAGCAAGTTTCACAATGAATACGGCTAAAAAAAGATCCTCTGAGAGTGCCTCGGAAAAGAAGGGATTTAAAGGGGAAGTACATAGAACAGAGTGATTTCTAAAGAGCTGTCTTTGACAGGGTTAAATCAGTGTTTTTTAAACTTCTTTAAAAATTTTAAAGCAAACTATATTACAAACTTTCCATTAAGACCCTAAAGAATCGTATTAGCTTGTGGAAAAGTGGCTTTGTATGACTCATTTAACAATGTTAGTTATTAGAAATAAAATAGGAAAAAATGCAATTCACCAGTTATGCTTTTAATAAAACTGCAAAAGGTAATCGGGTTAAGCATTGCTTGTCAGTGATCTACGGCTCTGTGTATTAATGGCAGTATCTGTTATTTATGTACAAGTGGTGTGTGTGTTTGCACGTTCATCAATTAAACCAGCACAGTAATATAGTATGTGATTAAATTAAATGTTTAAATTTTAATGCACAATTGGCCTTCTTACAAACATACAGTGGTGTTCAGTAGGGTTACACTGTGAATCTGTTATTCAAAGTCTAACTTAAACATTAAAATAAAGAAACCTTTAGGATTTTGTATTAATAACTAAGATTTGCATTATAATAATTGCAGATTTTTTATCTGAACATTTAAAAATTCTAAAAGTGCTTACTGGAACAGAAAAATGTAGTCAAAAAATTAAAAAAAAGTCACTTTATGCCCAAAAGATTCCTGACCTCTGCACTAGCATTTGTGTGTCCTAATATTGCTATTGTGCCATCTGTCATTGCATCAAGACTAAATGGCATGAGAATTGAATATGGATGCCTTTGCACTTATCAGCCAGTGAGATGTTTATTGACAGGTGTGAACATCTCTGATGTGCAGATGCAATCCCACCTGTCTTTGCAGTTTTATGCTCCGCAGCAGCACAAACCTATTTACACACACGGTGCCGAATAACGACCCAATAGAGCAGTGATGGCAGCCAGTGACACTATCACACAGACCGAATGGAAAGAACTCTGATGAAATCAGAGGAGCATCACATTTGTTTTCATGCTGGCAATAATGAAAGAACCTTAACCCCTCCTCTCAAACACATTTCTGTCTAATCCCACCAGGCAAAGCCCGGGCGAAATTTTATTTAACAACAAACAGGACTGAGTCATCTGAACCCCTGGTACCAACCAGGTTTTATTATTTAAAGCTTTTGCCATCATCATCATCATCATCAAATGTTCCAATACTGGTATTTAAAGTATGACACAAAAACTATGATAGATAATTTACAGCTTGCCAACAAATAAAAAACAATAATTCCATATTAGCCTGAAAAGTATTCCAATCTGACCATGCACGCAGGGAATGTTGTTTTGTTTTGTACCCGGCTCTAAACCACCTCTTCGTTGGTTTCCAGCAGAAGCGCTTTTAAACAACCAGAAATCTTTCTGCATTTGGTTTTAACAAACAAGCCCTGAATTCTCATTTGGGTGGTAATTAATTACATTAAGGCTTTAATTAATGAACAGAAATCTCAGTTGGAGGCCAGAGCCCTGAGATTTTGAATGAATGCTTTAATCAGAGGCAAAGTGGATCATAAGGAGAGAGAGCTGTGTATACTAATGGGGACTGGAAAACAGCTCTCACTTCACAAACATTCTGCACCAATTCATCCTGAATACTTTCATACACATCAAAAACTAGAACAATAACTACACGTCTATATTTCCAAAACAAAAATTATTGGTTATTAATTAGTGGTTATTCGTTTTAGGTATTGTTTTTTAATTGTTATTTTAGATTACTTTTTAATTTGGTCTTGAACTTACTATTAAATGTACCGTATGGATATAAAAAAGCAAAGAGAAAGAAAATATATTTCACTATTCTCATATCAAAATCATGAAGTGCATTAAACATTAAAGTGCACCAGGGTTTACCTAAAATAGGTCAATGTAAGAGTGGGTTTGTGAGATGATAAAACTCTAACTCCGTCATAAAAATGTAAAATAAAAAGTATTTTGAACTATTATTTAAATATATATTTTTATTAAAAAAATATATCTGCAATATGTGTATAACCTGACGAACAGCAAACCAAAATCCACGCTCAAATGCATCTCCACACACTCTGATTCTAATGTGTGAATGTGAGAAGTGATGTCATTGCATTCTAATCACGTCTGATCCAAATGAGAAAGCCATGAAGAATGCACAGAGAAAATAAATTAGCAGGAGTGGTACTTGAGATTCACAGGTGTGTTCAGCATTGTTTCCAACACAAAAGCATGAGTAAGGTACGCACTTCTGATAAGAAATAAATACGGCTAAGCCATCCTTAAAACTCCCCTTACATTGCTGTAAGAAACTACTTGCTCAACTGTTTCAGGAGTGGAGAGACTGCACCTCTGAAAACAAGCAAACAAGGGGAAGCAGAGGAAAGCAAGAAAAATCCATCAGCTATTCCAACAGCAGGGGAGATTCATCTCCGTTGTGCGGTAAAGAAACACACGTGCGTACGCAAACACACACTCACAGAGGAAAAGCATATGGGAGCAGGCTCAGGCTCTACGACTGAGCAGATGTGGATTTGATGGCGTTCGGTTGCTCAGTCTGGTGAAACCCAGAGGCTGTGTGGTGGCGTTGTGTCGGTGTCAGCAAGATGAGTTGCTGCAATATGCCCCAAGTCAAACACGAACTCTGGACATATTGAGTGAAAATACACTCATGTCTTCAGGCTCTTGCTGAATTTGATTACAACGATGTGCAAACCTAGCTCTTATTAGTGCTAATTCTGAACATTAAGCATTTTGCAGGATTCTCTATCTGTCCATTTGTCCATCCATTCATCAATCATAAGTGATGTGAAGTACTGTCCAAAAATGAGGGAAAATCCTACTTACAGTGTCTTTTTAAGGAAAGAAAGACAGAAATCGATTTAATTAATGACATTATATTATAAAAACATTGCAAGTTAGTGTTTTACATGCACTTTTCATTTATTCCTAGGCAGTTGAAATTTAGACTTTATATTTTATTTTGTGAATGATTATTCAGCTGTTCTTTTTAAGAGTCAACTTATTTTCAGATTATCCTTTATCAAAGGTTGGTAAACACTGGCTATAGACAACTTCAGTTTTACCAAACTGACTGCTGATTAAAAAAACCAAAGCAACCAATTATCATCATATGCAATCGCAGCAGGATTCTCATGAGACTTTCCACCAGTCATTCTTAGAACCCTCCACAGCACACGTTAGGGGGTCTGTTAAACCTCAATGGGCTCAAATGGCAAGAGAGAAATGGCCCACTGGTGTCACTGTTGGACAGTGATTCTGAGATTTTGTGATTTAAACACTTTTTAATGCAGTGTTTTGTAATATTAGAGTTCTCTCTATCGATGGTAAAGGACATGACATGCGGCCAGCTATGTTTTCCCATACCAGGAATTTGTGCTCTGCATTTAACCCATCCAAGTGCACACACACAGCATTGAGAAGTGAACAACCACACAAACCGTGAACACAGACCCGGAGCCATTGCTGCGGCGCCCGGGGAGCAGTTGGGGGAGTGGTGCCTTGCTCAAGGATTTCACCTCAGTCGTGGTATTGAAGGTGGAGAGAGCGCTGGTTATTCCCTAACCCCACCCACAATCCCTGCCGGACCTTGGACTCGAACCCACAACATTTGGGTTACAAGTCCAACTCCCTATTCATTAGGCCACGACTGCCCCACTGTAAGAAGTTTAACTGTAATTTAAATTGAAAATATTATGAAAAATTTATTATGATTAATAGACATTTCCATAGGTGGCATTTCAAGCATCTGTCTAGATCACAGTCAACCCAAATTGTGACCTCAGTGTTCAAGTCAGCTCATTAGTGCAATCCCATTAGTACCTCCTGAATATTTAATATCAGACCCACTTTAACTAGAGGCAGAAAAAAAACTAACGAAGTGGGTTCTTCTCTGAGCTGAGTCCTATAACACGCAACTAAATGAGTAGTGGTCCAACCCTTTCATCTGGCATCGATCGGACAAGCATACCCACCTCTGGCTTTCTCTGGTATTTCTATTTCAACTTTTCTATCTTGATTCTCTTCTTACCCATCGTGAGGGAATGACAAAAGCATGGGTTTAAAAACATGATATTATCAGTGTGAAAAAAATATGCTCTGTTACATACGCTGATAATTTACAGTCTCAATAAACACACATTACAAAGGAAAATACACCTGAACCCGCAAGGCAAACAGAGAGCTAAAGCATTCTGCTGTCTTTAATGTATTTATTGAGCTAAAAGGAAGAATAACACTAGGATTGGTAGGTTGAGTTTAACACATGATTGGCAAAGAAAGCACACACAAGACTGTGTCCATAATTGATTGGTTATGTTAGAGGCAAAGACAAGGTTGTGCACATAGTTAGGATAACAAAATAAATATGCTTATCAATTTTATTAAAACAGGCTAAGAGAAGTCAATGTATCCCATATCTTTTGGCACTGGCTCAAAAGAAACCCATCAAATTATATTCTATGTTCTTTTTTTTTTTTTTCTTGACAATTGGTTGAGGCTAGCTAAATCAGGGAGAACAGCATGAACACACACACACCCACACACACACACACACATACATACATATATATATATATATATATATATATATATATATATATACACACACACATATATATAAAAAATCATAATACATTGCAATGTTTGAAAAGATGGTTTTGGTACTGACAATGCTTGGATGTCAGTTAATATTGGACCTTAATATACAACCTCTCAAGATAATCAAAAAAAGTTTGGTTTAGCCTAAAGAAGTAAGGACTGAAATATATAACTGTTATTAAATATATTAGCTTTTTTGCCCATGTTTTAATTTAGTAGCCCTCTTGTATAGAGAAGCAAAAGTTGTTTTATTTCGCCTGATTGTATTTGCCGTTACAACCCTAATTGGAATTAACGATGATTAACGAAAAAAAAATCTCTCAGGTTTCACTAAAAATATCTTTATTTATGTTTTGAACATTAACCAAAGTCTTACTGGTTTGGAAAGACACAAGACTGGACAAATTATACAATTTTCAATTTCAGGTAAACTATTCAAAAATAAATGCACTGAATTGTAAAACCTGTTGAAACATTGCCTTACTTTACCTTGGTAACAACACATTTCCTGGCTTAGCCTGACATCATACACATCTCATTCACACTTCCTCCTCCTAACTAACTCACATTCACCTTACCACAGACAACCTTCCAATTTCCACCAGACTTTCTCTCACACATTTGACACCTACTAATCTCACCATATCACCGCCCCCGCCCTTTCCGTGCTGTTTTGATCCGTTCTAAAAGCAAAGCCTCCTGTGGCTCGCTAACAAGCACCCTCCAGCTCTTAAAGATCACGAGTGCTCCAATTTATTTCTGCCAATGCACATCTTCCATCGCTGATATCTCAAGCAAAGATCCTACCGGTGGCCTTTCTCTCTCTGCATCGACCACTTTATTCCAGAGCTGTCGCCTTTTTCCTCGGACCAGCCTAGCTCGCTAACAAGTGCCTTACCCTTGCCACACTCTTGCACCCTTGGGTAACCATTTCCCTCATTCCCTGTGGCCGCGTGACCCTTCTCTTCTTCTCAGCGTTGGCCAGCACAGAGTGCTAACAGGTGCCCTACCCGGCTAATTAACAGCGTGCATCCTCGAGTGGCTTTGGGACGGCTCATTTGCACACAGTGGGAACCCTTTCTAATTGCATTTTCAGTAGGCTGATTAAAACCAAGCCATAAATCACTTAGTGCAGCTGACTTTGAATTGAGCCATCAGGCTTGGCAATGTGAAAACAACGCTAGTTTTCCACCCAGTGTGGCGTCTGTCACAGCCATATAGACACAAAGCCAGAGCTCGGGCTCTGTTGTGGAGTTTTGAAGAGCTGGGTCTTTGAGATTCTGCTACATTTTAGAAAGCAAATATCATCTTGTTGCTCACTTTGTAGATTTAATTAAAGAGGGCTATACCGGCATTGATTCAGTTGAGGCATTTGCACTTGAGGAGATAAGAGAAGGAAAAAGCGGACAGGAGGGAGAAAAAAAACCTGCCATCAGATAACTCTTACTCTTTACACAGCCTGTGTAATGAACCAGGTCTGTCCAGATCCATTGTTAATGAGGAGAAATCCCTGGTGCCAAACTTTCAGTCTGTATGGACACACACACAGCACAAGCATATAAAGGCTGTCCACACTTATTAATTTAAAAGCATGGGTGTCTCCTCCTATGAAATGTAATTTATTGGCATGTCATTTAAATATCAGACAGATTAGCTTTGAATTTGTTCAGATCTTCTAATAATAAAGACATCTAAAACTGGAATGACTGCAATTAATCAATACAATTAAGATAAGAGTGAAAATGAGCCCAATCTGGTAGCTGAACGTTCTCAGCTCGTTGTACCTATTGTACAAATAATTGTCATTACAACTAAAAGCATAGCAATTCCAAAAACAAACAAAAAAAAAAAAACACATGTTGACATCAAACCAGCCTAATTCTCAAAACATGTGACCCTTAATAGGTAGAGTTATCATTCTGAATTAGATTGAAATGCTGTATGACTTAAATAAACCTAAACTATATAAATCGAATTAAGAGCTTATGACTCGCTAACAGTTCAATAACTAGCCCTATAAATGCACAAAAAATTATTTCCAATTAGGCTAAATAAAGTCTGTGGATTAAACTCTGTCTAGGCTTGTTGGTCATGCTGTTTGATTTCAAATTCTAACGAACTGCCAGAAACGTAAAGGATTGGTTCGACGAATTTTTGTTAGTGCTTTGGCTTCGAAATTCTCCTGACATGAACCCAATCAAAAACAGGCTCCATCAACACCACCCCCAGTGTACAGGAACTGGAGGATCTACTGTTGACATTATGGGACTAGGAGACCAATATCCACCTTGCTGAATCAATGCCTGGTCACTGTTTTCTGGGTTAAAGGACTGGTAATTAGGCAGGTGGTCATAATATAATGGCTCGTTTATGTTCTCAAAAATGAAAATTCTGTCACAAAATACTCACCCCCTAGTCATCCCAAACCTGTAAGATCTAATTTTCATGGATGAAAATTTCATTGATGAAATCTAAAAGCTTTCTGACCCTCCATAAACAGCAAGGCTCCTACAATGTTTAACGCAAAGAAAGGTACTGAGAACATGGGCTATTTTGTCAACATTGGTTCAAACGTAATTTCATGAAGCTACAAGAATACTTTCTGTGTTCAAAAAAAAAAAAAAACAACCTACAATTATTCTTCTCCCTCTAGGTCTCCATTATAGAGAGTACCGCAACACAGGAGTCTGCTTTGATCTGCACGTAAATAACACAAGTGTGTGTGGAACCAGATACCTGTAAGATCTTACTTGTGGAATGACATGAGGGGGAGTTATTAATGAAAGAATTTTCATGTTTTAGTAAACTAACCCTTTAACATACATTTGAAAACAAGGCAGAGTTAACAGGAAGGCTGCTGTGAAAGCATTTTGTGAAAAGTGTTAAATGTATTGTAAATTATTGGCTTGACTTGACTATACTCTATTGAATCATTGCTTTGGCATCCATAAACAAAGGAAACAAAATTGACTATCAAGTGACACAGATTCTTACAGCCCACAGCACTGTGTACCAAACCTGCCAAGGAACCATGCTTATCTACAAAAAACAACACCGTAGGCAAAGATTTATAATCAATATAATGATTCCATGTCTCAAGTTTAGCATTACCACACTTCACACTGTAACTAATAGTGTGAAAACTATTACTAAAAGCCGTTAAGTAACACATAATACAACAGTGAAAAACCAGTGAGAATCAAAGCCACTGCCAAAAAACACCCATGAGATAAACATCGTCAAGCTCTACATAGCGCACTCAGAAACACATTTAACATTACGAAAAGCAGCCCTATTCCCACAGACACACTGATCTGTGGCTACATTAATCATTAAAGCAACAACTGTCACATGATACGACTTATCTGTGCTTTAAATAATGATCCTCCGTGTGCGGCACTGCACAGACAGTGGCTGGCCATGAAAGCTTTCATCACAGTGATGAAATGTTCTTCGGTTGTACTGTGGCAGCAGGGCCAAACAGAGCTTTAATCATTCATTTACTTCACCCTGGAAATACATATCATATTTACCCCTTAAAAGCAGCTATCGATGTTCGTCTCGCATGTCGCTACAGCAGTTCTTAAATTCAGGGCCACGCAAATATGTTTAGAGGTCACTTTCCAATGTCAAACTGCATTATCACTGAAGACACACACAGACCTGACTCTGGTTATAATTACACGGAGAGTTTGAGAGCGCATAGGGATAAAATAGCCCCGATAATGTCCTCTGCGTATCTCAAAGCTAAAGATATTCCATTTCACAATGACTTCAGGGGAGAATGTATTTTTATATGAAGTAACCTATAGAGTGCGACAGAATCTGAGTCAAGCTTTTCCAACAATACATATGCATCCTTCACAGCAACCTGAGCTGTATTATGCTTAGCAGTAATTGTTGGTTTCTGGTTGATATGGGAGCAGTTAAAAATCCTCCCAACGGTCCTCATTATTGCCACTGTTTGGAGCCATAAGGCATAGCAGCCCAGAACAGTGTCCCAAGCTAGCTGGAGCTCATTGTGTAACATTTCAGAAGACGTATTTTCATAACTCACACGTTCTTTTCATTCAGTTCTGCTGGTCTCCCTCTATCACTCGCTGTTCCAGGAGATAGACTGGCACCTCTTAAAAAGGTTAAGCAGTGCTATTGAGTTTCAGGGGGATAATGCAAGCTGATTGCTGAACACACTTACCACAAAGCCATTCTATTGCAGAAAATGAATCCTAACACGGCAGGTTCAAAGCAGAGATGTGGTTGGAGGCCAGATTTTTTTTTTTTTTTTTTACAAATGTGCTTAAATATCTGCACAAAATTCCACGTAAGAAAAATATAGCACACTGACTCACCAGTTCTTTTGAATTTGTACCATTTTTAATATTTTTGCCCTCACTAGTTATTTTAAATGATCCTGCAGTTTGACAAATTGCTCATTGAAAGTACAAAATGTTCCATGTAGTTTTTTTTGTTTTTTTTAAATAACGAACTCATAAAAGCTTTGCATCGGCATTAAAATAATCAACATAGCACATTACATGCCACATCTCAGGTTTTCTTAACTTGCCAAAATGTATTTCAATTTTGAATCATTTGCATCACAGAAAGTGTAGAAAAAGTCAGATAAAGGGCAACATCCTCTGGAGAATACAGCCAGCAAAAATATTTGTTATCTTATTTAAAGTCATGATGTAAAAGAAATAGTGACAAATCTTTTCTTCTGTATTGCCATAGTGCAAAAAAAGAAAAAAAAAGCAAGAGTGACTTTAATCTATCGGTTGTTGATTGGATGAAGGCAACACACTACAACACTTTTTTGCGACTAAATTTCAATAGTGTGGTATTACCATTTACCGTGATAAAATTCTATGCGATTAATTGCAACATAGTGGACTGGATAGTGGACAAAAAAAAAAAAAACTGAATTGTGACATAAAAAAAGCATGCATGGATAAATTCTTCACAACAAATCCAATAATATGCATTTAGAAAAAATAATAATAAATTCATGTCAACTTTCAACTTTAAAGAGCACTGAAGCAGATCCCATCAACCCAAATTTCTTATTTCTCACGAACAAAAATGTCCTCCTTTTGCTTGTATTTAGTTATAATCCTGCTAAACATACAGTATGATGCAGTCTGCTGGTTGTTTGAATTGATATAACTGTCACATAGAGTAACACTCTTATAGTAGTTAAGGATATGGATATACGAGACCTAAGCCTCACAGCTTTGCACGGCCTATGCTCATTTTTTATTCTCTAACTTTTTATGATCTCAATTCATCACTGTCCTCTAATCTAAATGTGGTGTACATTTGTGAAGAGTGTGTTTGCTGCAAGCACTGCACCGCTGAGAAAAAAACGGCAGCCGGCTCTCCAGAGTCTCTTTACTCTCGTATCTGACCACTAGAACCAATTATCTCCAAAATGTCCGAGTCTGAGAACCAAACCATTTCTTAAATGCACTGGTGGTCTTGGACTCAGACTCACTCAGTGTTACAGATATAAAATACATTGATCAAAGCACAATAGTTGAATATTTTAGCACATGTCCATGAAGCTAGATCATTAAACAATCACTGGCTTGCCAGATCGATATGGCTGAAATCTTGCGCCTGCAAAAACTGTCTGAAATGCCATGTTTCATAACTTCACAACATCTGAATATTTAAACAAGCAAACTACTTTTCAAGAGGTTTTAGTTTGGGCAGCTCAAATAATACAACATTCATAAAGTAAACAATAACATTGGTACTGTATAAATAATGAAGAGAGCAAAAGCTGAACCATGCTGTATGCTTAAGCCATCCTAATTCTAGTTGAAAGTGTTACAAGATGAAAGCACAACTAGTTTTAATAGGATGGAGTACTGGTGGGTATCTATAGAACAATCGAGAGCGAACACCCATTAAAATGAACATCATTTCACTAAGAGTGAAATTGCACTCTATTCTATGGAGCAGCATGCTGACTCTTAATACTTTTTAAATTGATTTTCATATAGAACTCCCGCGGGGGGCAATTCCATTTCCATACGAGCTTGTGTGGCACTCTATTCACTCAATTAATCGCATAATACGATCAATTTCTGCACCAAGAGAAGTCCCACGCCAGCGTGTTCTTATAAGAACAGCTTAGTGTTTCAGCCTTTTTATAGCATGCTCCAAGCTCTGTTACATAGTATAAAAACACAGAAAACATGGCTGGAAGAATTGAAGAAATGGCTGTAAAGAGAAATTGCATCATTTTAGATATGTCATCCCCTGAACCACAGGAGGGCTAAGAGCAACACTGTAATTTTACAAGTTCGCCAGAGCTGGTGTTATACAATACTGCAGAACCCTGTAATTGTCTTTGAGAGTGAATGATCTGAATGATCAGCAGGAATATTGTAAGACCCCCAATAGTCATTCTGTTATTGACAAGGCAAAAATATCACAAGCTCTAAAGGTGTAGATGAGTTGTTCAGATGTCTAAATGCATTATATTTACCAAATAAAGCAATTGAATAAAATAGGTATGTTTTCTAAAGCAGGACAAAGTTAAGGTTGCATGATCAAATGTAATGGTAAACCTGCTCTGGGAAACAAAGTAATTATACAGGAAATTATAATGCTTGATTTTTTTTATTTTTTTTTACATATTTTCTTTTTTTTTGTACATTTAAATATATACTACCTGTCAAACGTTTGCAGTCAATAAGAATTGTAACATTTTGAAAAATCAATAACAAAATCGTGAAAGTTCAATAACAAAAAATAACCTCCACAATATGATTTGATACATTATTATAATATTAACAAGCTGTTAATATTTTAAAGCAGTGAACACTGCCACACCTTCTAGAGAAAAGGTAACATTAACTTGCTGACAACACAAAAGCTTTCATTCTTTCATTATTAAGTATGTTGTTTTAATATGAATTTAGTATGCATTATATTGTCCTAATGGAGGAGGCCATGCTGAATTCATGTTTTACTACCAGCGAGTACTTTTGGTCCCCACAGTGTAGACAAATCCTGACCCAAAAACACACGCTTTCCTTTCCTTTCCTCATTTACAACCACATCCCACAGAAATACCCTCAGGCTGTTCTAATCAAACCACTACACATTCACACACACATTCACACACATATACGCCATACAATTCCAGGGCATAAATCTATTAATGCTCCACTGTTAGCATTCATTGGGAGATTTGGAGGAATCCCTTCATTATAGCACTTAACACCTCGAAGGACTATGTCCACTGAGACCAGCACTGCACACAATTTATCACCGAGAGCTTGAATGAAGCTACACACACACACACAAACACAGCTATAAGCCAACCTACAATAACACAGACCTGAGAGCCAAGAGCTAGAGTACTAATGGATATCAGCACAGCAAATTGCTCTCCCTCTCTGAAGACAATCCAACAATCCTGCAAACAAAAAAAAAAGCAAGTCAAAGACAGTGCAGCCTTTTTTAAAACTATCAGCTTTAAAAAAAAAAATTCCCAAGCCACGCAGACTTTAGCAACAGCCCTGGAGGTGCACCATCCAAGTGGCAGGTGTTGTGCTGTGATGAAATTCATGAGAGAACACAAAGCTAAATTACAGTTTAACTGACATCACACGCTCATTCTAACAAGCCTATATCATCAAGAGATTTCACTGATGATAAACTGATGAACAAGCCAAGGTTCACTGCAACTGTCAGTCACAAAAAACAACAAGAGAGGAACTAATTAACAAAGGCTTCTCAGTGGGATGTGGTTTTGCTGGAGGAGTGACATCATAATGTGAGGTACTTGGCTCAAATTAAAAGCAGTTGGCGCAGAGATTTTTAATGTAATCTTAATAAAGTTCTTAATAAATAAAGTACATGTATCCAACACAACCTTGCTCGGGGCAAAACAAAAATCATTACATTAAAACTAGCAGTGGGGATTTTAATTAACATCATTAATTTGAATCTTTTGACCGAAAAACAGATTGATTCAGTGGCTGTTTCTGCAGGTTGGTGAAGACAAGTTAAGTGTCTTTTGTGTTGTGAATGAGCCATTGAATCGTTCAAGGGCTCACAATGACAGCGAGTAGCGACAGCATCCGGAGGTTTTTAATTTTCAAAAAGAGAACATGAGTCAATTCATGCAAAAGAGCAGCAACAGATCCGGCAACTAATATTAAGGGCCCTGCAAGTGATCCAGCACCTTATAAAGAGAAAATAGGAACAAATACTACCAATACACTGTGAAAATCTGCAACTTCCGGTAATTTAATCACCGCCAGTGTAGAAGGCACTTTGTTAATAGTTGTTTTTTGCAAGCGAATCAAGTCTTATTATCCTTGTATCAAGCTAGACAACATAATAATAGCCCAGAGTTTCAATTATACATTGTCATAAGCCATTTTTAAAGCGTTCTTAATGCTACGACACAAGACAAACTGAAGGAACAATATGCCTTGAGTCTGTAAGCAAATATTCAACAGATGATTGGTTCATTCATTGCACTCAAGAACAATGAATTTCAGTTCACTCATGAACAATATGTTCCTTCCCCAAGTCCAACCGCTAGTCCATAGCTGCAAGACATGCCACTTAACAGGATGCACTGAAAGCGATTTGCTTGCTCTGTACACAGTTTAAGGTAAGCAGTCAAGATTTTCAAATGGTATACGGGAAAGGTTTGTTAACAAACCACCGCTTACAGTATAAAAAAACAACTGAATTTCGGTTTTGTATAAACTTTAAATTGCATTTGGTCAAGTTCCTTCATCAATGGTGCTCTGGTGTTATCGTTCACCATTATAATAAAAAGTATTTATTTATTTTTTTTAAACAGTAGTTAAAAAAAAATAACTTGAGGCCCCCTTGAAGGCCCCAAGTGTGTTCATTTTAGATTATGTTGGACCTGCATTCCAATATCCCCCAAACATATCAATAAACATAAACAAACAGGCTTACTGGGATGACTCTTAACAGTACAAGACACTTTATGTTAGGCTACTGGCTAATACCAAGTACTATACGAAAATGCACTCCTATATTGTACTTTAGTAGCCCGGGGCAGCCTGGAATTCACAGTAGTTTCATCGTTTATGAGTTGACTAGCATGCCAGCCAGCCAGCCTCGCTCTGACTCAAACCTGCACTGTGTAAACAAAAGGGAGGTCTCTGAAGTTGGATGAAGACTAACCGGCATTTAGATCCGAGGAACGCTCTGCCATGCAACGATTTCCCACTAGGTTTATTCCATTTCAGTCTTGGCACACATCAATAGTGCTTGTTGATGGTGGTCGCGCTTTTTAAATGGGTTAATATGTAGCGCTCTACCCCCACCTGCCGTCGCATGGTAAGTACCAGCCTCTAAAATACACACGCTTCATAAGACTTTGGCAGCAGATGTTCAAGTTCAAAGACGCACTGGAGTCACCGGAGCCGTGTGTTTTAAACTGCATACATCCACTGATCTGTGTTTATGATTGACATCTGCACAAATCTCCCATAAACGCAACCTTCATTTAGTTTGAGCTAAGAAAATAACTCTGCTTCATGTATTATAATGATTTAAATAAACGACGAATGTAAAAAAAACAAACAAACAAACAAGAACAATAATAATAATAATAATAATAATATATATAATAATAATATAGGTAAAACTATAAAAAATAGATAAATACAAAATTCCATGTGCGCATCCATCTCATGCACTTATATCGTTCATGCACCGATATCCCATCTATATTATAGACATACACACAAAAGCAGTCATTTTTAATTTTTACGACACGTAAACTGCGATACAAAGCCTGCCCTATATGTAAATTCAAAAAAAAGTTGCTTTTTGCCCCGGATTACGATCAAATGCAATCCATATCTTAATCTAGCAAAACGCTATCTCCTCCAGACCACCTCGAGAACCGTCTGCAAGAATTCTCATGAGTCTACAATAACAATTGCAAACACAGAGGCTTTGCGCTGTTAATAAAAGGTAAGCTTAATCTATCAAAAGAAATGTTTTCTCCAAAGGGACGTGCCCAAACTGCAAAGCAGCACACAACAAATCCGCCCCACTCCTCGTACGTCCCCCTCATTCAGATAGACCCCTTCAGTGCAATGCTGGCTTAGAGCAAGTCTTTTTTTTCCTCACACTTCTCACAATCACGCGTCCATACCTTGACTGCCACCGACGAGCAATCCGAGGAAACAGAGGACGGTCCGGATCATTTTGAGCAGGTCCTGATGGACAGCGGCCAGTGCTCGAAGTGAGTTGAACGGACGCTGGACGCTGGTTCTCCCTCTCCGCGCGTGTCAGTCGCTGGCGCGCACGAGCTCGCTCGCTACTCACTCGCTCACTGTCTGCCACAGACGGGATCTGTTGAGGAGCTGGAAGCAGCTGCCTCAATGCAGCACTCTTTCAAATGCGCCCAACCAGCCCAACCTACCAGCAAGAAGTGCATCGCGGCAGGTAGAAACTAATGCCCATCATCAGTTCAGTCATAGAGTATCGATTATTGAACAGCCCCACGTAAACATATGGGGTCCAGAAGCAGGATAGTCAGTATTCCTCCCCAGTACCTTATATGAATTATTATTTTTTATTTTTTATTTTTTTTGAAAATTATACGAGTTATGTATAATTTAAAGAAAGTATGGTTACACTCTGTTTTAAGGTGTCCAATATAATCTGCATACACTTTTAAAAATATAGGTTCCAAAAGGAACATTTGCATAGTGATGTCATCCAGTTTTGGTTCCTCAAAGAACCTTTTTTAGAGAACAGTTCTCTAGGGTGTGACTTATGCCTGTAATTATGCATAACTTGCTATTATTATAAGAACATATAACATGTCTAACAAGGACATAGTAAAACATTTCTATGTTTAAGTTTAAATATTTAGCAAATAATGTCACTTGTGGCATTGCATGCAAACTCCTTTGGACAAAAAGTCAAAATTTGTTTAGCTTCTAATAAAGCTAAAGGTATTACTGTAGGTATTAGATATTTAGGTTAATAAAAAAAGAAGCGTTTTATTAAAATTGTAGAATATAAATGGCAGATCAATCAGATAAGTTAAAAAGTCATATATACTCTATTTATTTATTTATTTATTTATTTATTATTTCCACTATTTTGGTCACCAAGCCATTTCCCTTTTTAGGTTGTTTATCTAATTCCAGAAAGGGAATGTAACCTAAAACTCTCCGAAGACCTACATCTAGCTACATTCATTAAATTGCTCCCTGAAGGTCCACTTGGTGTTGGGAAAAATGCAACACCTCTTTCATAATGATAAATTAAGGTGTAGAACTTTATGTGAGTAAAAGCACAATTTTTGTAGCCCCCGTTGACAGGTGTGACTCATAATTCTGCATGGGTCAGAACACGATACTGAAATCATTAGCTTAAACCACAAACCCCTACCAATTTATCACTGCATTCGCTTTTTTTATTTACTCATTGTGTCAAGTACATAAATTCACACACAAAAAAATGGTGGCAAGAAAAATATATGCGACTTTAAAAATACCTTGAAAATTTTCACCTTGACATAACACATACTCCCTGCAGAGAGGATGAGATTCTGGAGGAGAGGCTTAGTGAATGTTCAGGTAAAGCATGGATATGGTTCTGTTTACCGGCAGCTTAGTGATGTTTGTTTATCTAAGGAGATGTTGCAGGCACTGTCATGGAAAAAAGCTGTTGCATTAACGCTGAGAGGACCAGAGCCATGGCAATGAGCCACCTCATACAAATCTGGGAGGAACAGCATTAATTTGAGCAAATTCTGTGAAAATCCAGATCCATGATGAATCCAAACTGATTTTTTGTAGGAGTCCAGCAAAAACGTCAAGATCAAAGTATAAGGTCTCAGCTGCCTCAAGCCCCAGTGGTTGAAGTGCTTTGTCATTCATGCCACAAAAACTGAGAAGCAGAAGTTTTTTTTTGTTTGTTTTTTTTCACGGTCCACATGCAAACTTCTCTAACAAGTGGACTTTTTATATTCTCTTTTTTCTGAATATTTATTTTAATCGATTACTTCAGTTTTGCTTAAAGGTGAAGTAAGTAAGCAAAAAGAAAAGTTCTTGAGTGCAAACAATCACCTTTTACTTTGATAACAAAGGCTTATTCACAGAGTTCCCTGTCTGCAAGGTTTGCAGCTGAGTCTGAACTGATAAGACCAGCTTTGACTCTTTAATAATGTCTGAAAAATGTCCTCAAGGCTGGCGTCCTGCTACTTCAGTCAGCTGAATAGCCATGCTCTTTAAGGATCTAAACATTTAATGTATCTCAAGTTAATCTGCTTGGCTCCTTTCATTCTGTATCATGAATGTCTTGTGATCTATTTAGAACATAAATAAGCAGGAAAAAGAGAATATATAAAACAGGAACAATTTCAAGTAGCAATTTCAAATGGCGACTTAAAAGACAGAATGCATTCTTTATTCATAGCTGCATGGTCCACTTCTGTTGGGACACACTAATATTGATCTCTGAAATAAATCACATTAATGCTTATGAGAGGCTCTTTTTGATTTTTGCAATCATTCTGAATAGCCATATACACCATGACAACCATTCTAATTATCTATGAACACATTTTGAATGACTTCTTTCATTTCCTGAAGGACTGATTGAAACGGACAGAGCCAAATGCATATTTGGGCGTAATAGATTCAACAGTTGTTTTCCAAATGAAGTTATTATGCTTATTATGTTTAAAAGCTCCATGATGAGGAGGAAAACCTCTCAATTTCAAGCTTGTCTGCCCCTGACAGACACAACACTTTGTTACTCTCCAGATAACATCATTAATGATTATAAGTGGAATGAATACTTTGTCACAGTCAAATGCTCAGCATACAAGTCACATAAAAGGGCTTTAAACAGGACGCTGAGACACACAGGCAGTGTAGATATGAGATTAATGACTCAGGAAGAATGAGACGATTGAGGGTTCCTGCGTATCACAGACCAGTTCAGAGCGTTTTCTATGCCTGTGTCTGCCTAAAATCATGAAACAGCAAAAAACAAAAAAACCTGTGTTTAACAAATTGCATTTAGAATTGTTTTAAAACTGCTTTATACTACAATTTAGTTGTAAGAAGTCTTATTTTCTGTGAATTATTGAATGCTAAGAGGATTATACCTGTTGGAATTCAGGGCACAATAAGAGAAAAAAGTTTTTTTGTGTGTATAATATACATATATATATATATATATATATATATATATATATTATACCCATCATGTGCATACTTAAAATACATAATTGAGTTTAGAATTACAGTGTCTATTGCATTTGTCTATGATGTTCATGAAGGCCAAATGTAGCAAAAATGGACCGTATTAGTAGTTAATCTTTTTATGTCTGTTACTCAGTTGTTGAGCTGGTCAAACTTACATAAAATCTGAAAGTTTAAATTTATAGACATTTGAGAAAGAATGAAATTAGCATTTGAGAGTATGTTGACAGTCATTGCAACTGAATGGTTGAGTTTCTGAAAATCAGTAATGAAGTGATTTGACAGCCACAGATTTAAAAAACATAAAAGGCAGGAATAAAGAACCCTGTTCTCCAGCACAAAGATGCATTTGATAAAAGTGGTTCTACTGTAAATAAAACTGTTAAAGGAATAGTTCACCCAAAAATGAAAACTTGATGTTAATCTGCTTACCCCCAGGGCATCCAAGATGTAGGTGACTTTGTTTCTTCAGTAGCACACAAATGAAGATTTGTTACTCAAACGCTTGTAATCTGTCAGTCATATAATGGCGGTTAATGGGCACCAAACATTTTGAAGAATTCTGAGTCAAAAAACCAAACAAACAGCAAAAACACATACAAACCAAATTAAACCCTACGACTTGTGACGAAACATTGAGGTGTCAAGGCGGGAAACAATCTGCCTGTGCAAAAAACTGAACAGTATTTAAATCTTTATATCTCTGACTATCCTGATTTTTTTCTTTTTTTTTTAAATCATTCACAACATCCGGCGTGTGACGTGTCAGAGTGCTCTGGCCCATATATGCACATATACCAACACGTTCTCACTCCCAAGTCATCACATTTTGACACTTGGTCAAGACCTTTTTGTGTCGCTTTTTAAAGCTCGAGGTACCCCTTTTTAGTCACCTTTCGACACAAAGGGTCGTCAGTTGTTTTCAATAGTTTGGCTTAATGTAGTGGTTTGTGTGCATATATACATTTATTATATAATTTTTTACTTTTATTTAAGCAACGAACCCCACCCCTACCCAAAACCTACCCTCCCCTGAACAATATAAACACACACACCGGCAATTCTTCTTTGCGTAAAGAAGAGAGTAAAACACAAGGTTTTAATCACTAAAAATGATCCCGCTCCGTTAACGCGCTTTCATCTCATTCAGAAAACATACTCACGTCCGGTCGAATGATGTAATCGGTCACAAGATAAACAAGAGCCAATAGTAATTCACAACAGCATGACACAATCGTGGGATTAAAACATTAACATGTTCCAATGTTTAAAGTTCACATTGTTATAATTTATCATATGAACATTTTCTGCAATCAGGAAGTACTGTTACTGTTACTGTTTCCAGATATTTGGGTGTTACTATATTGTGATTTTGCGAGCTTCCCTCTTAACTCACATTACATCGTTTCACACCACATTGCTTGTCAAATGCTGAACTCATTCCCGGCACGTCAGACGTCAGTGGCCCCGTGTCCTAACGGCCTATATGCTCAGAGACAGAGCCAGAGAGCTGAGACTGAAGTGGAGACACATTCATCAATAAGCCATTAGCAAGCCTGCAGTGAGCATCTGCAGCTGAAAGCTCCTTCTTATAGCCTCATTCACTGTCTATCCATTGATCCTAGCATGTGTTAACTGAACAGAAACATGGACGCGACATCAGTGACACCGTCGCTAAGCCACTGAGCTGGTGATTGGCCATGAGAGAGGGCCTTGAAAAATAGGAGGAATAATGATAATGATCTGATGCTTTGTGATACATACAGTAAATAATGTGTGAATTAAAGCATACAAAAATAAAAATGAGAAAATTTGCAAATAATAATATTAATGGAACTATTTTTTTTTCTTCAAAATGTGATATATTTAGTCTACATACAGTGGGTACGGAAAGTATTCAGACCCCCTTAAATTTTTCACTCTTTGTTATATTGCAGTCATTTGCTAAAATCATTTAAGTAATTTTTTTTCCTCATTAATGTACACACAGCAGCCCGTATTGACAGAAAAATACAGAATTGGTGAAATTTTTTGCAGATTTATTAAAATAGAAAAACTGAAATATCACATAGTCCTAAGGCCAAAAAGTATCTTGGTCTCATCCGACCAGAGAATCTTATTTCTCACGATCTTGAATTCCTTCATGTGTTTTTTTTAGCAAACTCCATGGAGGCTTTTATGTGTCTTGCACTGAGGAGAGGCTTCCATCGGGCCACTCTGCCATAAAGCCCTGACTCGTGGAGGGCTGCAGTGATGGTTGACTTTCTACAACTTTCTCCCATATCCTGACTGCATCTCTGGAGCTCAGCCACAGTGATCTTTGGGTTCTTCTTTACCTCTCTCACCAAGGCTCTTCTCCC